>CAJHQP010008242.1:0-27987 GCA_905132765.1 Moricandia arvensis
CGTAGCCAAAATACTGTTCACAAAAGGCATGAAAATCTACTCCGGCGGTCCTAATGTCCATCACCAAACTATTAGATAATCCGTACTAAAGCTACCTGCTAAATGGGCAACGGAGTTGGATGAGTAAATTAATGTCACTTAGTGAGCTGGCAGCCTTTACCCGCAACCTAGTAAATAACCCAAACAACCCAAAATAACAATCAATCTAGCCTAGCAAGCAATGAAAGCTAAGGCTAAACAATCAATCATAATTTACTATCTAATCAAATCGTTACTCAGTTAGACTTAATCTCCTACCATGATTCAACTTAAAGTAGCGGGAACCTGCATGAAAACATGTCAACAACCAATCCCTAGTTAACCATATATATGCCTGAGTTCGGTACTCATGTAGTGTTAGATACTTAGACTATAGAAGTATCATTAACCGGCCGGCCAACAATCAGACAAGAACATGATAAGCCAACCAACGATACCGCATAGATTTTAATATCCACCACCCTTCACAAACAATCATTAAAACAATATAACAATCAACTTCGGGTCTACACTAACCAAAGACACACAAAGCCTAATCCAGTACCTAACCCGGAATTAGGTCTCAATGTTAGAAACCTGCAAGAAAATCAACCAAACGCCAAATAAATCACAATAATAATATTCCAACTAACTACGACTTTATCTAACTTGTAGCACCATATCACGATGCTACATTTACTCTAGGGTTCCATAAACCTCTAAGACACTCTAACAAAACACAACACTCTAACTCGGGCCTTGCTGACCTCGTGTTCCTCTCTATCGGAAATATCCTATCTCCTTACCACAAAGACAAGAAAAATGAAATTTCAACCGACCGCGGCCCAGAGTCCATCGGGTCAACGCGCGACAGCCGACAGTCCATCGGATCACTGCCACATTACACTGTCGTGTAACACTCATCCCTTGGCCATGACCCCGTCTCTCTGAGTCTTCCCTATCCAGCGCATAAGGGGTTTCCTTGAACCCACTGGATACGAGGCCGAGGAAACACTAATCACCCCTAAACATGCCTAGCATGGGCGGGTTATCGGAAACACACAGTCAACAAAGCTTATTCCAGAACCTAGCCTACAGACATAAGTTCCACAATACCTAAGTATACTCAACACTAACCAATAGTACTAGTAGTCCGGCCTATATGGCCTAAGACCCTTAGTACTAACATCTAAACAACTAAAAACAATATCATAACTAAACACTTAACTAGTTAGTCGCTCCCTTACTAAGAGCTGACTAACCTCAATCAACAATATCAACTAAACAAGCATGCATTTAATTAATATAACAAGCAATCTACTCAATCAAACTGTTACCCAAATAGTTGGACCTCCTGCTACGAAACTATCTTTAAAGATAACGGAACCTACACTCGACCATATCAACACGCAAGAATATAAAATATGATGCATTCTACCCCTAGTCCTAGTTAGGTTATTAACTCAGTCTTAATTCCATTTATCTCATCTTAGCCCGTTATAAATTGAGTCTGATTTAATAAAATAACCCAAGAACTCCATGCAATAACGTGAGCATTATACTCTATTTGAATACTTGATATATCCTAGGTTCCAAGTGGAACTCAAAAATAAACATAAACTATCCAAAATTTCCAACGAAATTCACACAAAACAAAATTATAGTGTTTTATGCCGATAAGCAGCTGGTTGATCGAGAGGACTTGGCCAAACCCAACCTTGACGTCTTGAATGGACTGGACTAATCTTGACTTGGACAGAAAATCCCCTTATACTGGTCTGGACTGAACCCAACTCGAGCAGAACCTTCTCTAGGCGTTGACTCAAAATCGATAGAGAAACTAACCTCGAAAACTCCCTAAAACTCTCGAAAAAGCTCGGAAACTCTTGCTTTATTTCTCTAATTTTTCTCTCACATTTTAAGGTGCTTTGATGTGGTATAGGTGTGAATAAATAATATGGGGTCCGTGGCGTTTTATTGGAGACATCAGCCAACCAGCTTCAGGTTGGTGGTAGCATGTGTGTTGGTCCGCATGGCTCCGGTCGCATGCACGGAGGCACCTTGTGCTCCACATGGCAGTCAGCATGCTCAAGTATCATGAAAGACCAACAAGTTGATGCTCGACCAATCTTCTATTTTCTTCGATTTAATTCAATTTTATATGACCAAAACTCAACATTCCTCATCATACTTTGATCCCCAAAAGCTTGGCTCCAAATTCCAACTTGTCGATCTTGACCATTTTACCCCTTAGGTAGGGTTACTACATTCTCACTTCCCCCCTTAATATAATTCGTCCTCGAATTCTTAGATGTCCAAATGCTCAGCTTCATGACATGCTCCTCTTTGATGAAAAATTCGTCCTTAGATTACATCGTCTCGCGGTCTAGATTATTTGATTTTTTATTGGTCGGCTCATCTCCATCCTTATTCCTGATTCCTGATTCTGAACTCGTTCTATCTTGATACATTCCATAGCATTCCCTTGGTCTTGAATCTTTTCCTTTCTTTACTTCTTGGTTTCCCATGCTTCACTCATTCTCAACTCATCTTCATAAATCTTTTCTTTGCCTGCCACTGTCCCTTGAGTTTGCTCCTCCAGGTTGCCACAATCGTCTCAGTATCTCTTCACTTGAATGATCACTGAGTTGTCTTCTTGCTTTTACTCTACCATACCACTCTCATTTCCAATGATACTATCTTGTCCTCATATAACATCGTTGTTCCTGACTACTCAACCCTTTTTCTCGATCTTCCTTTTCCCAAATATTAATGAAGTGCTTTCCCAACGATGTCTTGTTCCTCACCATATTTCCAGTCCATACCACTCTCCCAGTCCTTCTGAACCTATCTTCACTCTTTCTCTTTGGCTTTGGGTTCTTGGCTTTGAACTCTCTTCCCTTTAAGGTTTCCATCCTTAAAGTTCTGATCAACGAACACACTTACTATCTGGAACTCGATAGAACACTTCCCTTCCCATGCAAGTTAGTCAACAACTAACCCAAAAAAACTAACAAAAACCTAAACGCAATGCTAATCAATTACCAAAATGCTAACCAGCAACCTAACAATTTTATCCCAGCAACCTAGCAATTCTAGATTCCACTTTCTCAACCCTAGTTCTTAAACCAATAAATCCAATCCTGGACGTGATTGGTTTCCCTAATGCCTTTTGTGACTCCTTTTGACTCGATAAAATATTTGAAAACATATTAAATCATGTGTCCGGAAGCATGGATGAAACCATGCTCTGATACCACCTCTGTAACACCCCAAACCGTCCTAGACATATGTTCGACCAACCGGCCAACAATCAAACAAAAACATGAACGATTGATCAACCACCACCCATGATTTAGAGAAGAAATGAGCCAACCGGCCAGCCAACAATGAAACAAGAACATAACTGACCATCCAACCCAACACCATGGTCCGGAAGCGCTACGTGACGGGCTAGGGACAATTTTATCAGAGTCATAGAACTTACTCTGCAACCTAGACCAGTTCATCCACTAACACGCCCCGCTAAATCAATTCTTTAGGCTTTGCAACCCGTACAAAGAGTTAGCATTTCCGTTAGATCAAGGCCTAAGGCTTTTCAACCCATACCAAGACCTAACGTTGTGTTAGACTGACTAGTCAAATATAAGAGTACTCATGATGCGCACATAAAACAATTACTTTATTAATTCAAATAATATCTATACATTGAAATACTCAAGACTGGACCGTTTACAAAAGGCATGAAAATTTACTCTGGTGGTCCTAACGTCCATCACCAAGCTATCCGACCATTCTTACTAAAGCTACTTGCAAAAAGGACAACGAAGTTGGATGAGTAACCTACTGTCACTTAGTGAGCTTGTGGCCTCTACCCGCAATCTAGTAAATAACACAAACAACCAAAAATAACAATCAATCTAGCCTAGCAAGCAATAAAATCTATGGCTAAACAATCAATCACAATTTACTATCTAATCAAACCGTTTCTAAGTTAGACTTAGCCTCCTGCCATGATCCAATGTCAAGTAACGGGAACCTGCATGAAAACAAGTCAACAACCAATACCTAGTTAACCATATATATGCTTGAATTCAGTACTCATGTAGTGTTAGATACTTAGACTATACAAGTATCATTAACCGGCGACCAACAATCAGATAAGAACATGATCAGCCAACCAATGATACCGCATAGCTTTTAATATCCATCACCCTTCACAAGGAATCATTCAAACAATATAGCAATCAACTTTGGGTTTACACTAACCAAAGAGACACCAAGCCTGCTCTAGTACCTAACCCAAAATTAGGTCTCAATGTTACAAAATCTGAAAGGAAATCAACCAGACGCCAAATACAATCATAATCATAATATTCCGACTAACTACGACTTTAATCTAACTCGTTACACCGTATCTCGGTGCTACATTTACTCTAGGGTTACATAACCCTCTACGACACTCTAACACAACACAACATTCTAACTCGGGCCCTGGTGACTTCATGTTCTTCTCTATCGGCAATATCCTATCTCCTTACCAAATCCACAAGAAGAAGGAACTTTCAACCGGCCGCGGCCCACAGTCCATCAGGTCACCGCGCGACCGCTCACAGCTCATCGCGTCACTGCCACATTACACCGTCGTGTAACACTAACACCTAGGCCATGACCCCATCACTCTGAGGCTTCCAGATCCAGCGCATAAGGAGTTTCCTTGAACCCGCTGGGTACAAGGCTGAGGAAACACTAAGAGCACCATTATCCACAGAAACCAATTAGAGTTTCTTAATGATTATTTAAGTATATAATTGTACTTAGTGGGTTTAAGAAACTTAGTTAAGAAACTCTTTGATTTTGTGTCTCCAATGGTAGTTTGTTTCTTAAAAAAAACAATTACTAAACATTTTTTAAAACATAAAATTTATAAATTATATAAAATATATTAAAATATAACATTTTAACATAGATTTTAAAATAAAAACATAAAAACAAAGATTAAATAAACGAGAATAATTTGAAATAAACATCGGAGCTTAGTTGTTGTCTTCATTACGTCCAAATTTATGCCATAGATGTTCAACCAAATCAGCTTTAAGTTGTTGATGCATTTGTCTATCACGAATTCTAGTTCGAGCACCCATCATATTGGCGATATTTGTAGGGATATTTGTAGAATACGTGAGATCGACATGTGAACTTCCGTTGTCTTCTCCTTGTTGGAACTCTGAAACATCAAATTGAGTGTATCCATCTCGTTCGTCTTCTACTATCATATTATGGAGTATGATACATGCTCGCATAATCTTTCCAATTTTGACTTTATCCCAAAAAAGTGCTGGATTTTTAACAATGGCAAACACTACAGGAAATAAGGGTTTTAATAGCACCGCTAAAGCGCTATCACACATTACCATAGCGTTGTAGAAAGCGCTCCAATATCGCCCGCGATAATAGGTCTCGTACATTGCATAGCAGTTTTTCTATGTGCTATTGATATTTAATTATTAATAGCAATTCACGTTATGCAATTGTAATTTTTTATTATAGCGTCGCGAAAATGATATTATAACTTTTTAACTATAGCTTTTGTTTAATTTACTATAGTAATTTGTAATTACTATTGTCGTCTTCTATCAATAGCAATATTTGAATATTTCATTGTATTTTTTATATGTAATTGTTTCATTTTGTTTATAACAAATTTTATTTAATATTTTGATTTTAAAAATAATACAGAATCAAAAAATGTCAAATAAAATTTTATTCTAATTAAATTTCAAAGAAAATTAAAATATTCCAAAAAAATATACTCAATTCTCACAAATTTTCCATGCAAACAAAATTAATCAGCAACTATAATTCCATCACAATCATCCCTAATACAAAAACTTTCCTCATCAGACAATTGCGTTGCATCATCAAATTCATGTGCGGTAATGGTGCTCCGACAACGTCCTCCTCTGTCTCGAGTTCATGATATCCTCTCGCTGGTGCTCTGATAACAACATACCAAGGCGATTCTTCATCTTCTCTATAGTAAAGTACATGTTTTGCTTGTGATGGTAGAATGAGCAAGTTTTGCTGAAGCAACTTGGGGAAGATGCATAATCCTGCTGTGTGATAGAATCTCCCATGGGGCCTTGGGAATCTGTAGAGAGAAAAACACAGATTAAACATCAGCAATATCTCCAACTTCAAATCACAATCTCAGTTCAACTTCAATCGGAAAAATTAATAATTGAATTAAAATGAAAAAGACAACCCTTTTGCAGAACCAAACACTGAACAGAGGTTCCTAAAGACAGCAAAAGTTCATAGTAAAGAAACTAACTTTATCTTCCAACAACCTGAATAATCAAGTTCTTAGGATGAATACACAGAAACCCCACCAATTACTATCGAGTTTGAAACAAACCAGAAAAAAAAGTCAAGCAAAGAACAAAACACAGAGAGAATGATAACGCTGCTACAGAGTCAGTAGATATAAGCAAAACTCTGAGAAGAAGAAAGTCTCAGTTTTTACTCTCACAATACCTTCAAAGGATGCTCTTGGCATTCCAGTGAGAGACTGCAATATTCGTGTGAGTCTCGACGGAGGCGAGTTCAAGACATCTCCTCTGCACAACACCAGATCTTCCTCACGAGTCACGACCACCACCTTTACAAGGAACAAAAAAATTAAAGAAACAAACTTTAACTTCAAATCGAACCATATAAAGCATAAAACTTTACTGTAACAAGAACCCAAAAAAACACAGAGAGAATGAGAGGCATAGCTTGAGAGACAGAGAAGTGATCAGTGGTGGTTATGATGAGCGTCACAGTGGTGGTGGCGACTCTGGTGAAGACGGATCTGAGAAGCGATGGTGGTGGTGATGAGCATCGCGGTTTCGTCGACGGTTGAAAGAGACTGATTAGACTGAACCAGAGGGAGCTGGCCGACCGATTGCGTTCTAGGTTAGATTGGAACCTTTTGGCTTGTACGGCGGAGGAAGAGGAAGAGAAGGAGCCGAGGTTTGCTATGGCGTCGATTTCTTTACCCATCGCCTCTCTCTCTCTCTCTCTCTCTCTCTCTCTCTCTCTCTCTCCCTCTCCTCCCTCTCTCCCTCCTCTCTCTCCTCTCTCTCTCTCTCTCTCTCTCTCTCTCTCTCTCTCTCTCTCTCTCTCTCTCTCTCTCTCTCTCTCTCTCTCTCTCTCTCTCTCAGAAAATAATTGAAAAAGAGGGAGACAAATCTCAAGCGTTGATTGAGTATCATCTAACGGTCAAGAAGGTGATCCGAGTCCAACCAATAGAAAACAAAGGTGAAGATAGATAGGAGATTGATTTTGGATCTTTGATTGAAAAATCAATCAATGGCTCAGAAAAAAAAGTAAATATTATCTTCTTTTTCTTTATAATTGTTGTAAAATTATTTAAACTTTAAATAATTTGATATCATAATTTAAAACTTTTTATCTGTATTTTATCTATATTTTTTATTTAAATTTTAAAATTGTGTGATTGACTAAAATATTAAAAATTTAGATTTAATGTCTTATGATATAGATCAATATGAAGTATGTGGTTAGGAGTTTAGGGATTGAAGTTATATTATGAATATACTCATTTATTTAAATTTTATAATTTGTTTAGTTTCATCATTTAGTATAAAATAAGTGTGATAAAATTAAAAGGTTATGATTTAATACTTCTTGTATAGAGTTTGGAATGATATAGGGTTTGGAGCTATAAGTAGGGTTAGGGGTATATGTAGGGTTTGTATTATAATTTTTAAAGTTGAATATTTATGTATGATATTTGAGTGTTTGGATTAAATGTTTAAAGTAGAAGATTTATGAATAAAATGAAATTCAAGATATAGGGCTTGAGATGTGTAGTTAAGGTTTAGGGTATGTTTAGGGTTTAGAACTTAAGGTAATTTTTTTCTAATTTATTATTAGTGTTGGATTTTCTTTTTATCGTATTAAAGTAAAAAAAATATTTATTTATTAATTAATGCTTTTAAAATCATTAATAAATATAATTCACTCTAATAAAACAAAAATAAATAATTAATAAATATAATTTGGATGTGATACAGAGATTTGATAAACATAATCTTTATTTTATTATGAAATTTCAAATTTATTGAACAATCATAAACAAATGTTCTTTACAAATCAATTTTTTTTAAAATTTATTGTTTGAGGTTTAGAATTTAGATTTATGATTAGATTTTGGATGTGGTTTGAAGTTAAATTTTGAATTTATGGTTTAAAATTTGATATGAGGTTTAGAATTGAGTTTTGGAGTTTAGGATATACACCTCTAAAATATTATATATAAAATATTTTTTTTTATCAAAACTCAAATTATCTTTTTTATCCTTTTAGGGTATGTTTAGGGTTTAGATTTTTTTTGAGAAAAAAATATTATTCTTGTTTAGGGTATGTTTAGGGTTTAGATTTTGAGGTAAAAAATACTTTTTTTTCTAATTTGTTATTAGTACTAGATTTTCTTTTTATCATATAACATTCTCATACATTATCATAACCATCTCTCCAAGTTTCTAAATAGGTACAAAACATATTGATTTTTTAGCTATAAAGACAAGAACTTTCAGTTTTAAGAATCAAAAGGATCAATCTCCGGATCATCCTTTCTTCTTGTTCTTGTGTGGACCCATTACCAGTGAATCACCTAAACGATCCCAGAACATTGACACAAGCCTCTAGAGATAACGCAGCAGGCCACTCGGTAACAAACACAATCACCTTGGAAGCTCTAGATGCCATTTCTATGTGCTGCATCACGTAACCTCTTCTCCATTCCTAAAAACATGTTTAGAACAGAATAAACATAAATAAACCTTAGAACTACTCAAATCAAACTTCAAAAGTAGAAATAAAACTCTAAAAGTACTTGAATATGAAATAAACAAGAATATATGGAGATGTGTAACTCCCTCTACCTGAGAAGTTTCATAATCGGTTAGTGCATCAGGAAACAGAGTATTGTAGCTCCATCAAAAGTGGACAACAAGGGCCATCTTTCTTGAAACAGAGGTTCCCATAAGATATCAGAACCACATAGCTCTCTCTGCTGCTTCCACAGGTGCTCTGTTTATTTTCTGTAACTCGTGAGATAACATTGATCTTGCTTCGAGTAACACAAGAATCACATCAGCTAAACTTTACATCCCATGAAACCTCAGATGCTACTAGTTACTTGAGGAGTGGAGAGAAGCAAGACACCGTGTTGACTGAGTTTAGATCCCAGCGATCAGATCCTCGTCCTCGTCCTCCTCCGCCGCATGATCTTGACTCTGATGATTTCTCTCCCCTGGAGATCCGGAGATGGAGACGGTTGCGAGAGGAACGAAGCTACACCCCAGAATTGGCTTCTCAAGGTCTTGGTAAGCTCCGAGATGTCTTCCTTAACTCCTCGAGGAGACTGTGACTCCGACACTGATTGATTCTGAGCGGACTCATCATCACCAGGCTGTGGCTTCTCGACATCGTCGTCGTCCTCGTCGAGCTTGAGTGAGTTTGCGATGGATCTAGCTAACCAAGCCATATCTGAATCTCTTCAATATCTCTCTCACACACAAGTTGCGATCGTGATCTTTTTACAACAGGTCGTTGATGAAAGAGGTTCGTCTCGGTGATGAAAGAGGGGCTTCCTTTGCCGGTGAGGTATAAAGGAAGAGGCTTTACGGGTCGTTGGGAACAGCCGGAGGAATTCACCGGAGATTGGATGTGTGCGACGCGGTAGGAGCTGTCGATGCTGTTTCGAAGAGGAATGGAGCTAGGAGCGTAGAGAAAGCTAGAAAGGAGATGCTACAGATCTGAGAAGTGTTGAGAAGCATTTTGGTCCATTAGATCATTTGTAATCAATGGTTAATATTAATCATTAGGGTTATCCATATGATTTTTTTTCTTAACCAAATGAAATTTAAGAAAGAAGAAACAGAAAAATAAATAAAATAATTCTAACTCTTCATTGTTTATTTGTTATATCGAATTTTAGAAATTTTAAATGTTATGGATATATATAGATTTTTGAGGCAAATTGATTAAGTTTTAAGTTTAATGTGTTATTGAACTTGCTTTTTTTTTAAAATATTGAATTTGAACTTAAACTTAAGATTTGAATCACAATAAGAAAATATATAAGTTTAGGGCTGAAACTAAAATAAAAAAATATTTAAGTTTTAGGGATGGTTGAGAAATAAAATAGAGTAAGAGGGAAACTAAAATGAGGGTAAGAGGGAAAATTAATTATTTTCCCGCCTTAGTTATGCATGACGTTTCAAAATCGATAATGCTATGTATACTACATTTCTAATAATTGTGTGAAGAATTGAAATTGGACCAACCAAACATAGCATTTGCATTTAAAAAAACGCTATCTAAATTTAAGGGGTATGTCAACCATAACACCAAAGCAAAACACACTATCATCTACTGCTATCAAAATTCATATTTCCTGTAGTGAAAGCGAGCTTGCAAGACTCCAAAAGCACGATCGACATCTTTTTGGACAGCTTCTTGATGTTGAGCAAATAAAACCGCTTTCGGCCCTTGTGGTGTTGGAATAGATTGGATAAAAGTTGCCCATTACGGATAAATATCGTCGGTGAGATAGTAAGCCATATGATACTCTCTTCCATTGACAGAGAAAGTTACTGCCGGAGCTTGACCTTGTATCATGTCATCAAAAACAGGTGAGCGATCTAGAACATTGATATCATTTAAGGTACCTGGAGGTCCAAAAACGCATGCCATATCCATAGATCATACGAAGCAACCACCTCTAAAACAATTGTGGGTTTTCCCGAACCACGTGAATATTGACCTTTCCAAGCGGTGGGACAATTCTTCCACTCTCAATGCATACAATCAATGCTTCCTATCATCCTGGGAAATCCACGAATCTCACCAATATTAAGTAGACGTTGAAGATCAGCGGGTCTTGGTCTTCTTAGGGAAATCGGCCAATTCATGCATCAACTGAGGGGCGCGGTCCCGATCAGTACATGCATTCGGACCCTGTGCTAAAACATACATCAACACAATTTTTATTCAAATTTCATACATCAACCAACTCGTTTAGGTCAATACATACTTTGACCGTGTTTCCGTTAGTCTAATTCTAACGGTGTCTTACGTGGATTTAACGCTTGATTACGTGGATTAAGAGGATAATTACGTGGCTTATTTGATGAAGATTAAAACAAAACGGTGTCGTTTTGGGCTCTTCACACGACGTCGTTTTGTTTCTTTTTCTGAGACAAAACCTTTCTTCGTGGAAGTCTCGACAGAAGGAAGAATCAAAGCTTCAGAGAGAGAGAGAAGAGAGTGAAACCAGATTGAGAGAGAGAAGAGCAAATGTCTACCTCATCTAACCGTAATTCCTCATATGGTACAGGTAAACTCTATCAATTTCGTCTCCAGTCAAGATTTTGATGTATATCTAGGATTTATAATTGAGTTAGAACTGAACAGCTATGAGCGCAAATTGGAGTCGCCGTAGGGTTGAAAGAGAAAGAGGGTTTCCGAGTTTTGTAAGAAGTGTGGAGAAGCCGCTGAGATTTTTACATCTAAAACCATCAAAAACCCAGGAAGACTTTTCCATGGCTGTCGTAATGGTAGCGAAGAGGTAAAAAATTGGACTTTGGTTGATTTTTTGTCTTGTTTTAAGATTGATCGATTGAGTTAGTTTGGTTAACTATAGTGAACGATTTGTTGTGTAGGATAAGAATCATTTGTTTAAATGGACGGATGAATCTGCTGTAGAAGAAATTGAAGATATGAAGAGTTTGTTTGATGAAAAAATTGGCAATTTGGAGCTTCAATCTCAGAGATGTGAAGATGTAATAAGAAGTTATGACAAAAAGATTGAAGATTTGGCTGATGCTTTAGCTGGATATGGGAAAGAGATGAAGGAGATGAAAGAATTGGTTCACGGGTATGAGAAAGACATGAAGAGCTTGAAGAAGATGGCAATTTGTGGAGTGGGAGTGATGGTTCTGTATTATTATTTTGCTATGTAGTTGTGTGCTTGTTTGTTTGTTTTTTATTCTCAGAATCGGTTCTCGGATTGCTTGTTTTTGCTTCTTCGGATTGCTTGTTTTTCTAGATGTTAAACTTTAACGGCTTGAAGTATGATTTTTTTTGTTGTGATATAAGAAGTTGCAAGATTATCAATTGATTTAAACACACAAGATTATCATAACATAAGCAATTTTACAAAAGAGTTATATAAGTTTTAGAAAAAATATTATCATAACATCATAAGTTACACCTTAAGACAACCTCGAGAAACATCTAAAACAACAAAAACCAACATAGTGTGACTAAGCCGCTTCATACTTGAGACACATATAGCATACCTAAGTTTCCAAAACAAGCTGATAGTAGCAAGAGAACCTGAAAAGAGCCAAAAAGTTATTGTTACAAGATCATCACAAGTGTAATGATGCGTAAAATTTAACTAGGAGAGCAAACCTGAAGTTAGTCATTCAAGTTGGATGTTTGCGTTGGCTGGCTTGGTCCCGGAGCTTCACCATCGTCAAATGACATTGACTCTTCTTGTGAAGGATGTTTCTTGTTCCTTGGATAAGTCTTCCTCGGCTTGTTAGGCACTCCATCATACTTACAGTGTAGAGCATTATGCCCAGCCATACCACATCGATAACAATGAATCACTTTTAAGTGTCTTGAAACTTTTTTCCCTTTTGTTGGAGACTCATGAACCGACTTCTTCCTCTTCTGTGGATTCTTCTTACGACCTTTCTCTTGAGGTCTTGGTGGTGGCTCAATCTGAGAACCAGGAGTATCCTTCCAGAACTTCATTCCTTCAACCGGAGTGATTGAATCACTATACTGCTTCTTCCATAGTGTGGTCAAGTAACAATCTGCCACATAATCTTCGGTATTAAGCTTTTTATCTAAAATCACCTTTAAAGCATGACGACATGGAATCCCGGTGAGGTCCCATCTTCTGCAGCTACAAGTTCTCTTGTCCATATTGACAGTGTAAGAAGTGCTATTCTCATCGACCTCCGAAACACCATTCGGACCAGGTGTCCTTTTCTTACACCATTTGCGTTTCTCCTCCTCTTCAGTGATGGTGTTTGCAACCTTTTCACTATATTTCTTCCTATACTTCACCAATTTATTCTTCCTCACCTCAATTTGAACCATTGCTTGTCTTCTCATGGTCTCAAGCATTTCCACTAAAGGTAGAGAACGGGCTTTCTTCAGACCGCTATTGTAAGACTCTGAGAAATTGTTGAGTCCATCTTCGCAAGTAGAAGTGGTGCTGAAGAATGCACGAGTACAATTGTAGGATCTCTCACCATCAAGTCATCATATATCTGAGAGTCAAATGCTTTAAGCTCTTTAAGTGCCGCTTTATAATCACCCTCGTTGAAGCTATTTGCCATTGCCCAAAACAGTTTTTTAAACTTAGGCTTGTTGGGGTGTAGCTTCTTAACGTTTCCATATACGTGTCTAGCACACATACGGTGCTCTATGTGAGGAAGCTCTTCATCCACAGCCTTTATAAGCCCCTGTAAATAATGAAAACAATAAGAAAATATTGTATTCAACAATTAAGACAATAATTGTATTCAACAATTAAAAACTTACCTTTTGTTTGTCAGAGATAAGTGTGAACCCTTGACCATTTTGGAGGTTTAAATCATACTTTACCCTTTGAATAAACCACTTCCAATTGTCAGTGTCCTCAACTTGAACAATGCCCCATGCGACATGATATATTTGATTGTTTGCGTCTCTTCCCACAGCTGCAAGAAGTTGTCCTTTTGAAGTAGATTTCATAAAGCACCCATCAATCCCAATAATGGGTCGACAATAAGCTCGCCATATTGTTTTCAGAGCTTTAAAACAGACATAGAACTTGTCGAAGATCTCAACACCATCGTCTCTAATGATTGTTACAAGATCACACGTCGACCCAGGGTTTGTTCTGTCAAACATAATGAAGCAATAAGTTAGAACTAAACTTAATTGATATTTGAACAAAATTTTTTTTTAAAAAAAATATACCGTAGAATTTGCTCTTTATAGTCTTTTATCCTTGCAAATTGCTCATCAAACTCTTCGTTTATCATCTCCAATGCTCTCTTTCGAGCCTTTCTAGCGATATCATGTGTCACTGTCAAGTTGTATCTGTCTTGAATAATTTCTTCTATGCTCCTTGGCTTCAATGCATTATCATGTCTAACCTCATTTATAAGAAGCTTAGCAATCACACTGTCAGTCAATAACCTGCAATACCCGTCTTTGGTGCAAGAATGATCTTCTTGGAATGACTTGACCATGTACTGATGCACTGATTTCTCATAAGAACAATAGATTCTCCAAGTACAAGGAATCTCACCCACTACAGCACACTTTGCCTCGCTAATTTGATTACCCCATCTTGTGTATTTGATATTCCAACCTCCCATTAATGCATATTCTAACACAGCTTCCTTGAACTCGTTTATGCTTTCAAAAATCTGCATAATTTTCAACTCTCCACTTCCTCGTCGCCATCTTTCATATCCACTTTCGAAGTCACCTTCTTCATCATCCGAGACTGGAGGTGTATCTCTATGAGCTTCATTGTACTCTTCCTCATCAACAAACTCACCAACTATTTCTTCTACACGCTCATCCGCGGGTCTGGTTCACTATTCTCTCGGGCCTCATTCATTTCTATTCCAGAATCAGCACCATCCTGAAGATCTGATTCACCATTTTGCTGATCTGATTGACTATCATGCTGATTGATTCACTCTCTTCAGCCTCATTGTTTACATCCTCGTGCTCAAGATACACTTCCACCGTATTTACCCATTGTGTAGCATTACACATGTTTTGGAAGTTTAAACCACCATCACACAACACCTTCAAATCTGATAATCCTTCGTAAGGAAGCTTGTACCAAACTCGCTGCCCATACATATCAACAATCTCTGCCGAGATAATTCCACCAAATAGACACTGAGGAGCAGCTTCAAGATAATGAACTTTTCCATCAACATAGGTCAGACATCCTTCCAAATTCTCAAACTTCCCGTCATAGTTTATAATAAACGTAATATCCCCACTGCAACAATTACACAACACATCAGTTACAGAGAAAATCATGAAAAAAAATTCATTGACACATTTCGTCGAACACCTTGTGTGCTCTCGGATTTTTCTTCTCTTTCCTAGAAAATCGACAATTAATATATATTCATCATCCTATTACAGAACTATATACCGATTAGATGACCCCTAACTGATTTTTAATCAAACCCAAACCCATAATTTGCGCAGAGAATATGATCAAATGTACCTCATTCCAATTGATCTCTCCTATTACTTGCTCTCAGCTTCTTAAATCGTCCACTTTACACCAAATTTAACTCTTCTCTCTCTCAATCTGGTTTTACTCTCTTCTCCTCTCTCTGAAGCTTCGATTTTTCTTCTGTCACGACTTCCACGAAGAGAAGAGATTTTGTCTCTGAAAGAAACAAAACGACGTCGTGTGAAGAGCCCAAAACGTGTCGTTTTGTTTTAATCTTCGTCAAATAAGCCACGTAATTATCCTCTTAATCCACGTAATCAAGCGTTAAATCCACATAAGACACCGTTAGAATTAGACTAACGGAGACACGGTCAAAGTATGTATTGACCTAAACGAGTTGGTTGATGTATGAAATTTGAATAAAATTGTGTTGATGTATGTTTTAGCACAGGGTCGAATGCATGTACTGATCGGACTGGCCGCGCCCCTCAGTTGATGCATGAATGGCCGATTTCCCGGTCTTCTTAGGTACTCATCACCAAATAAATATATTATTCCTTTCACAAACTCTTCCACACATGCCCGAGTTGTAGTTTCACCGAGCCGGAGGTATTCGTCGACCGTATCAGCCGCACAACCATATGCCAAGACACAGATGGCTGCTGAACACTTTGGAAGTGGAGAGAGACTGAGCCTTCCGAGAGCATCTTTCTTTGTCGAAAAAATTCAACTTCATTTGAGAGTCAATCAACAATATGCATGAACAATGGCTTGTTCATTCTAAATCGTCGTCGGAATAGATTTTCAGGATATGTTGGTGTATCACTGAAATAATCGTTCCATAAACGTACATCGCCTTCTTCACGATTTCTTTCGATATGAACTCGTTTTTTCCTTGTTTTCCTTTGTTCTTCGTGAGCACCATAACGAATGGAAAAAATTCTCGAAACTTTGATCAAAATGTTGATCAAAATTTTCATCAATATTGTTATGAGAAGAAGATGCCATCAATATGATCAAAATGTTTTGAATGACTTTGTGAGGAGGACAAAGAAAGAGAGATTGAAACTTGTTTTGTGATATAATGCTTAGTGAGTTAACAATTTATATAGAGATGGAGAGAACAAACAACACTCTTGAAGCTTGAAACAAAACAACAACATATTGTGACTTGAAAGAAAAAAACAACACTCGTGACTTCTCATGCAAACAAAAAATTACTCATGATCAACAACACTTGTGACTCCACAGTGACACATACATCCAAACATTTGTGACTTCACAGTGACACATTACACATACATCCAAACAACACTTGTGACTTCACAGTGACTTCTCTTGCGCACGAGACAACAAGAGCACTTGGACAACACTCTTCACTTGCCTTTGTCTCCCTGCACATAGAAATAAGAACATTACACATTGTAGACCATTTCACATATCACATTGAACATAGAAACAGGATCACATTTCACTTATCACATAGCAAAGAAACATAGACCAAAGTTTAAAGATATAGAGGAAATACAGAACACGAAACATAGAACAAAGTTTAAAGACATAACATGAAACATATTGAAAATACCCTAAGCATAAACATAGAGAAAATGCGACAGACACACTAATCACCCAACATCTCTGTGATTAACTTCTTCTTGAGAGCTTCTTCATATTCAGAGAGTGGCTCTTTTTTTTAAATGAGACTGTCAAGAAGTCCCATCTTCGAGAGTCTCTCTTTCACTGCCAAGTTTTTCTCTTTGATAGACCACATACTCTGAAACTGAGCGACAGCCTGCTGATCTTCTATTGTTCTCTTACCAGAAGCTCCTTTAACTGCCTTAACACCAGGAGGACGTATGGTTGGCTGATCATCAAACTGAGAGCTTGATGATTGTGCTCCATCCTCACACTTTCTCTTCTTAGCGTTTGATGATTGTGATCCATCAATCTTACTACTCGCAAGCGCACACCATCTCTGGTCGTTTTTCAGCTCCTCCCAAGCATGTTGAAAGTTAAATTTAATTTTATGGTCGTTGTAGAAGATTTCGTGTGCCAGTTTAACAATATCACTCTCACTCTGGCCACTGCTTTTCTGTCTTGTTGCAGCAGCATAGGCTCCACAGAATTTGCAAACAAGATCATTCATCTTCTGCCACCTTTGTTTACACTGAATAGGTTCTCGTTCTTGACCTTTTTCCACCTTTGGACTGGCTGCATAGTAGGCTGAAATGCGCTTCCAGAAGGCGCCTGCTTTCTGCTCATTCCCCACTACCGGATCCTTGCTGGTGTTCAACCATGCGCTAATGAGCACACAATCATTAGAGGGAGACCATTTCTTCCTTTATTTACGCTTTGAAAGTGAGTCTTCACAGAAGCTTGATGTTTCAGTAAAATCATAAGGCAAGGATTCGGGAAGGTGACGATCTTGTTGACTCTGCAAGAGCTCAACAAAATTGGTGGACTGGAGATATGGATTCGTATCCTAGGAAGTGAGAAAGAATAAGAAATATGTTTCAGGATGTTGGAAGATGAGAAAAAGAGAAAAAAGAACCCTGGTTTTATAGAGGAAAAGAGAAAAAGTTGTTTCTACAAGCATTCATCACATAAGCATTCATCACTGTCTTTACTCTTTCAGTCGATTAGAGTTGCTGAGTAGACAGCTATCTAACTTATTTATTACCTAACCATCTCCTAACAAGCATTGATTAACCAAATCCTAACTCTAACCATCATTCATCAAATCAACCATTCACTATCCATAACCTTACTCTAACCAGCATTCATCACAAGCATTGATTAACCTAACTACTATCCGGCAAAATCAATTAAGAAAATGATTTCAAGTTTTGCACACTCACCTCAACAACAGTCTCAATTTCAGTCTGCATGTCGAAGAACTGAATGTGTAAAGCTGTTTACATCACCCTTAAACATGTCATAATTTCCAACAAAATGACCTCAAATCGCTTATGTTATTGCTATCCAGTGATATTCATCTTAAATACAATTCGATTCTTAAATACAGAGCCAAGTCTTTACCAGTTCACAAGCTAAATTATCTTTAAAACACTAATTAAGATGAATGAAATTGAAAGAAAAAGGATGGGGTGAGAAAGTTAATTACCAGATATGGAACGCGTTGTCTATGGTGGGTTTGCATCCTTCTTCTGCCGGAGAAGACGAGAAGCGACGGAGGAGTCAGCATCGGAGTCACCATCGCGACCGCCAGAGTCGTCGTCTGTGGTTTGATTGGAACGAAACGAGAGGAGAAGCGGTGAGGAGGATCGAAACGAGAGAAGACAGATGATCGGTGGTGGTTTCGATCCTTCTACTGACGGATAAGAGGAGAGAAGATGGAGGAGAAGCGGTGAGGAGCGACAGAGAAGACGAGAGAGAGTCGGTGGTGGTGGGTTTCCATTGGTGGTGGGTTTCGATTGGTGGTGGGTTTCGATCGGTGGTGGGTTTCGATCCTTCCTCTGTCACGGAGTAGACGAGAACGATGACAACGAAAGACGGAGGATCTGTGGTAGAGGATCAGTGGTGGAGGATCAGTGGTGGAGGATCTCTCGTCGCTTTGCTCTCTTCGACGGAGAAGACGAGGCTACCAAATGACGAGAAAAAAGAAAACAAAATAGAAAATAAAAATTCACCTCCTCTCATGTGTAGTGTCCTAAAAACCCCCTTAAAAATCGATCACCAAAATCACTTATTAAGGATCGTTTATTTCTCTTTTCTTTAGTTTTTATTTATTTAAATGCTTTATTAACCTAACCCCCCCCCCCTAAGGATCTGCGATAATGATGGTCTAATAACCCTAAACATTCCTAGCATGGGCGGGTTACACACATGCTATCGGAAACACACACTCTACACAACCTTATTCCAGAACCTAGCCTAAAGACATAAGTTCCACAATACCTAAATATACTCGACACTAACCAATAGTACTAGTAGTCCGGTTTATATGGCCTTAGACCCTTATTACTAACATCTAAACAACTAAACAACAATTTCATAACTAAAAAACTCAACCAGTTAGTCACTTCCTTACCAAGAGATGACTGTCCTCAATCAACAACATTATTAAACAAGCATGCATTTAATTAATATAACAAGCAATCTACTCAATTAAACTGTTACACAGATAGTTTGGCCTCCTGCTACGAAACTATCTTTAAAGATAACGGGAACCTACACTCAGCCATATTAACACGCAAGAATAACAAAGATGATGCATTCTACCGCCAGTCCTAGTCAGGTTATTGATTCAGTCTTAATTCCTTTTCATCTTAGCTTAGCTAGTGCTAAACTGAGTCCGATTTAATATAATAATCCTAAGGACTCTATGATGCAATAACGTGAGTATTCTACTTTATATGAATACTTGATATATCCTAAGTTTCAAGTGGAACTCAAACATAACCATAAGCTATCCTAAATTCCAAACGGAATTCAAACAAAACCAACTCATAGTATTCTATGCAGATAAGCAACTGGTTGATCTAGAGGACTTGGCCAAACCCAACCTTGACGTCTTGAATGGACTGGACTGGACTGTTCATGACTTGGACATAACCTCCCCTTATACTCGTCTGGACTGAACTCAAAAATCGAGCAGAACCTTCTCTAGGCATTGAATCAAAATCAATGGGGGTCATGGGTATTTATAGGAGACAGCAGCCAAACAACTTCAGGTTGGTGGCAGCCCGTGTGTCGGTCCGCGTAGCTCCGGTCGCCTGCGCGGCGGCAGCTCGTGCTCTACATGGCAGTCAGCATGCTCAAGTCTCGTCCAGGACACCACCATTCCTGTAGCATCCCCGATCCTGGGTAGGATCGTCTAGATGGACTGCGGTGCGAGGAAACGCACCAGTTAGGTCATATGACCTAAAGACAAGCGTGTCATGATCCAAAAACGTGGTTAAGGGAATCAGACAGCTGATACTTAACCAAAACAGGATGTAAACAAGCTAAAAGGAGTTGGTCGAGTGTTCTGGTAGCTGGACGAGGTCCGGGTGAAGCTCGGTCAGCTAGGTGAAGCTGTGATGTAGTGAATGATCAGAATGGATCATGAGAAAACTAAGTCTAGGTCTGGAAATAGATCAAGGGACTTAGAAGGACTGAATAAGATTGAGATATCAAGCTGGACAAGTAATATGGCAGCTGTACAGTGCAGTAAAGCAGCTCAATCAAGCTAGGTGAAGTGTGGTGCAGCTCATTGTAGCTCCCTGGAGGTGTGGGTCAGCTCCAGTAGCTGGAGTACAAGTTTATTCAGCTGGGGCAGCTAGCAACCAGCTCACCTCAGCTCGGTAGAGTGTACGGCCAGCTCGCTCAGCAAAACCTAGCTCGACCAAGCTCAGCGTAGCTCAACACTACTTAGGCCAGCTCATTCAGCTGAGCTACCAGCTCACTCAGCTGGGTCAGCTAGGGATCAGCTCAACTCAGCTGGACTGAGTGTTCAAGTCTTGGGTGGTTGGGCCAGGTCTGGGCCATGGTCGGGTCATGGTCGGGCCATGTGTGCCATTGGGCTGGTGGGCTCTTGGGATGGGGCCAGGAGCTTGCCATTCGGTTTGGGATTGCTTTGGACATGTCCAAGGGTGATCTGGAAAGCCCAGGACGTCCTGGTAACTGCCATAGGCAAAAGGGTGTGATCTGTACCATTGATGAAATCAATGGCCAGAATTGATACCGAAAAGGTGCAATGGTTGGAAAGTAACCACCACCTCCTCTATAAAAGGGAGGGCAAGTCCGTGCCTCTGCAGGCACGCCATGGCTTAATTCTTCACCATGAAACACAAAGAAACCAGAGAAAAATACAGAGAGTTGGTCGGATTCCCAATCCAAGACCTATGGTGGTGTGAAGGCCATAAAGAGGTAGTTTTGGGGCAGATCAAGAGGGAAGTTGAGAACGACCCTCTGGTGAGTTTTGGTTAATGTTTGCCACGCCCTGGGCTTCCTATACATCATTACTACACACCTAAATAGCCAGGATAAATGATGGAGGGTCGGGATATACTTCCAATGATTGAGACAGCCTTGAAGGCAGATGTGTGTAGAAAGGCAGTTTCATGGACACTGAATGGGGAAGTTAAGCACGACCTTTGGGTGGTGTTTTATGATGGATGAACAAATCCTAGGCTTTATCTACACCTTGTTAACACACACAAATGGTCAGGGGAGAAGGGAGAAGGCCGGACTCCACTCCCAAAGGCCAACACAGCTTCAAAGGTGGATGCAGTGCAGAAACTGGTTCCATGGGAGTTTCCTGGTATGAAAGAGAGGCACGACCATTGAATGGATCTTATCATTACTGGAATTATATGATAAGGATTTATGGAGGTGTGATCAAGAGGAGTATGGTCGTCCCTGATAAGGGGTGACACAAGATCTACAATCATCATTGATGAGGTAACATGTTTATGATTACTTTCTGATTCATACTTCTGTCTCTTGTGGTGTGGTTAAGCCAAGGTAAGGCACGCACCTTGAATACCATATATTTTGATGTAAACTAAGGATCCAGGACCCTGAGAGAAGGGGCGGATCATTGTTAATCTACTTCATCCATGTGGGGTGATATAGATGATGTTCATTGGAAAGTGATCCATGATGGATCATAGTTTGATGTTGGGTTTGGTCATGGTGGGAACCATGGATCCGACCCATTTATGAGACACATGGGGATCCTAGTATCAGAGAAACAATGTGGAGTGCAAGGACAAATTCGTTTGGATCCAACAGCAAGCAAAGGAGAGAAGTAATGCTAGTACTTGTTGGTGTGGACCACAAGTATTGTGCTGGTGTGTTTTTGTACAAGGAAGACCGTGTGTGATATGATCATGGGCAAGGATGGACAACCTGATCCATGGGTGTTGGATCAAGGTGTCTTCTTTGATTGATCAGGGGATGCACCGGTGGTAAGAGCAACACTAATCAGGTTCAGTGGGACATGGTTCCTTGGCCGGTTAGGCAGTGTGAAGACTCATCAGTTCTGAGTCATGTGGGGTGGTTGGTTGATTGACTTAGGATCTGATGGGACTTGTTAGTCCATGAAAGGACATGGTTCCAGGGGAGCACACGCCTGAGACATGGTGGTACTAAACCAGGCCTTGGCCGGTTCAGGTATGTAGTCCTTGGCCATCGGCCGGACTGGTCATGGTCGAGATCTATATGATCCACATGGATTCATTGAGATCTGACCATGGATTATTCTTAGTGGTGATTTATCATGAATTATAATGTATTTTAATTGGGTTTATGAAACCAAATCGGTGGTGGTTAGTTATGGCCGGTTTGGTGGAATTTGGCCGAATTCAATGTGAAGGAGGCCGGTTCTTATCAATCTGATTGTGGATTCTTCTTAGTTGGGATTTTTAGGGGATTATCATGAATTTTAATAATTGTTATGAGTACTATTGAAAATGGTCAGAATTGGACCCAATCATGGGCGGATCCGGTAAAGGATGGTCGATGGGCTGGTTTGGGTCGGATCAGACTGGCCATGTGTTGTTTCTGGTATTAGGATAGTCATAGATGAGTATCATGTGCTTTGTGTATTGATTGGATATTTTGGGCATGTTTGCTTGAGGTTGTTTTTGTAGCTGAAGAATTCCCAACGGTACTTAGTCTGTGGGGATGGTTGGCCTGAATGACTAAGTACCAAGGGGAAGGGTTTATGTAAGTATATGGAGAGTTGGACGAGTGGAAAGGGAGCTGGGCAAAGCTACCTCACAGCTCGATCAGCTGGATGAGAGTGGGGAACCTCAAAAGAGGTGGTTCAGCTCAGCTAGCTGGATGAGCTAGCTAAACAGCTAAGTCAGCTGGGACAATGAGCTAACGAGCTCTGTGGATGTGGCAAAGGTATGATCTATCAATGTTGCATAGATCTAGATATAATGGTTAGGTGAATGGAACCTCGGATTGTGGTATGACTTGGTTTAGGTTCGACATCGACCTTGGAGCTAGCTGGCAGTCGTGTGTACTGATCAGTAGCTGAGGTGATCTGACCAGACAAGTGTTAGATTGGTTTTAGACCAATGGTTAAGTAGATATTATTCCGCTGTGGCATAAGTTGAATTGATCTAAGCTAGGATATGACTAAATAGTCTTGAGCTAAGATTTGTGTTAGCCCTCGCCTAAGGGCGATGTTTAAATAAAGGGCAAAATTTTTAGAGGTTCGGTCAGGGTATGGACCGAGCGACGTGAGGCATCGACCGCGGCTTAGTCAGTCGGGTCGGGGTCTTACAATTCCTCCCAGATGTCAAGCTGCATGACTGAAACTCATGCAAGGCGCAACACAAGCTCAACATGTCGATCAACATGCTTCAGTTGCATGTGCGGCGACACCTCGTGCTCTGACATGTCAAGCCGCATGTACGGCTTCCAATAACGGTGACACCTTGTCCTTGTGTAGACAGATAGCTTGCTAGATAGTTTACACCACATTCTGATCCCATGCATTGAGCCACCTCTTGTTTCTAGGTCAATTCACCCAATTTCGACCCTTCTGGCATATTTTCGACCCGTGATCAATCCCAAATATTTTTACGATCCCGTTCTGATGCGCTGAATATTTTTAATAAAATCTCAACTGGATTCTGACTTGATGTAAAATATTTCCCGAGCCTGCGACTTCCCCGAAATTTTTTACCTAATACTGAAATTAGGGTTTTAGCCCAACTTTAGATTTTCCCGTCGTGCTTCGGTCCCCTCGTGCTTACTTCCCGTCCTGCTTCCAAATTATTATGTTCTCAACATAATATTTTATTGATACGGAGTTTTTCCAAAAACGTCGTGCTTTGGAAACGTCGTGCTTGTAAAACATCGTGCTTCAAAAAATGTTATGCTTCCAAATGTCCTTATCTATCACATTTTCTAACCATGTTCAAGTGGCATTTTGACGCATGGTCCACCGACGGTCAATTTTTCGACCACCTCGTAGTTGAAACTTCTCGATGGATCCTTATCGCCCCCGACTTTACCACAATTTCATGCTCGACCAATATTCTATTTTCTTCCTATCAGGTCAAGTTTTATATGACCAAAACTCAACATTCCTCATCATACTTTGATCCCCAAAATCTTGGCTCCGAATTCGAACTTTTCGATCTCGACCATTTTACCCCTTATGGAGGGTTACCATAGGGGCCCTGCTCGGAAGCTGGACTAATCTCTTCATGGATTATTTTTAACCAACAGTTTCTAAAACACCCCAACCCGGAAATCTTTGTGAAGTCGTAAGAGAAATTCTAAGAATAAGAATTAGGAAATCTTTCATTAAGTAAATATAAGTAAATACTGTAAGTTTAATAACAAATTCGAGTATATATATATATATATTATAAGGATTCGTAAAAGTTCCATGTAAATCGCATATACATGCCAATACTTGATTAGCCGCCGTCTCGCGGATGGTCTTCATCGTCCCATGTGATCCGTCCAAACACAACTACTCGTCACGCCTGCATCACAAAAGGCAGGCGTGAGCATACAAAAGTACCTCTAGTGAGAACGGTCAATACGCGCCAGTACAGTACCAATAATCAATCATCAAATTCCCACGTTCCAACCTAAACAACCGTAGCAGTTCCATTCTATTAACTTAGCAATCAGTTTTCGCAATCCATTTTCTTACTTAGTCCATTTTCTTTCCTATTACTTAGGTACATTTTCAGAGCTATGATTAACGCGGGCGATCTGCTTAAGGTGGGGTTCTCTTAGCTTTTTTCTAAGAGACGTATCTTAGCTATAACTAAGAACACCGAATAACCGTCCTCTCAATAAGAACCATGAAGAGCCGATGCTCTTAGCGGGAAAAATGCCCATTAAAAAGACAATTTTACGTTAAAAACTGCCACCTTAAGAGAACGCCGAGTTAATCATGGCCGCTGCATGCATCAAAACAAACAACCTAACATGCCGGTTCTATCCAATATTACTTTAACATTTCTAACCTTCGACCGAAGGTCATCAGCCTTTCACCGTAGTCAAAACCGCTTTGGCGGCGACAGCCAACCTATGCTCGTAGCCAGACTGCGGCCGTAACGCGTAGTACCTACGGCTGTAGTCGTACCTGCAGCCGTAGCCGTACTTGCATGCGTAGCCGTACATGCGGCCAAAGCTGTACCTGCGGCCGTAGCCGTACCTGTGGCCGAAGCCGCTACTTGTGAAACCGTTGGTCGCATTACGCCCATAGCCAATACCTTTGACAAGGTCCATAAGCAGTTTACTTAACAATTTCCTATAATAAACTCAGTTCATAGCTACTCTTCCTTAAACACACTGTAAATTCTTGACTGGTTTTCAAGATCAAACATCGCATATTTCAAATAAACGACTCTAGCCAACTTATTAATCTCAGCCACCAAGTTTAGCATGCATTTCACAACACAATTTCCGATCACACATCTTTTCCTAAGAACATTATGAACGAACTTAGCGCATAAAAGCGGAATTCTATCCAAGAAAAATTTGATCTAAGGAATCCAACTAGGGAAAATATATATATTGGACTGTCATGAATCATCATCCTCACCTGAATAGATCTTAAAGATCAAAGACTCTGAACTCAGCTGCGTTTTCCGGTGAAGGTTCCTACGATCCTCGCTTGGCTCTGCACTCGGCTCTCTCTTTCCAACTCTCCTCTAAAACTGCGTCTTTCGCTGACCTCTCTCTAGGTAATTGTTCTTGAGTTGCTGTCATAAAACTAAGTGCTGAGTTCCTTTATACTACCCTTGACTTTAGCGCACAAGCGCGAGAAATTAAGTGCAGTTTCCTTAATTGTCTTGGTCGAACTTGC
Organism: Moricandia arvensis; assembly: GCA_905132765.1. Classification (NCBI taxonomy): domain Eukaryota; kingdom Viridiplantae; phylum Streptophyta; class Magnoliopsida; order Brassicales; family Brassicaceae; genus Moricandia; species Moricandia arvensis. Next base: position 26,106 of record CAJHQP010008242.1, read on the forward strand.
TATTACAGGCTTCACCGATCGAAAAAATTTTCCTATATGATTCCCGCCATGCCGAACAACTTCCTTGTCGTATAATCCGTCATATGATGACTAGTTCACTTGCCTTACTTGAACCCGTATCTCCGCCGAAGGGACCAAAACTTTCCTTAATTGGCTTCCGATACCGTCAGCTACCTCGGCTTATACTCCGATCGTTTATGCATTAGTTATGGCATTCCAGTCTTAGTTAATAATACTTAGTTAGCAAGGACAATTCGATACTTAGAGAATAAATCAAGTTCTTATTCCATCTTGCACGAAAGTACAGTGTTCGCTATACACTTAGAACATATATGCTGCTCTACTTACAAAGAAACCTCTCCTCGATCTTATTTCGTTCTTTAACAAATTAAAAATACTTTGGAGACGCGGGTCGTTACAGTTTGCCCTTACTGATGGTTTCATGTTTTGAAGGCAGGAAATATAAAATAATTCTTTGTAGACTTCCTCATGTTGCACTCATGAGCAGAAAGTTCCCTGTTGATTGAGAGTAGGACGTCGGCAATCGTCTACTAAAAGTTTATTAAGCATGAGCCACTGAATGAATGGTGATCATGCTTCAATCGTACTTGCAAATCATGGTCTGCAAGGGTTCCTTGTCTGATTGAAGATGTATGGTGCTATGAGAATGAACAAAAAATCCTTGATCCGATATAGGCGCCATGGCGTGGATATGGTTCTATATTCGTCCCTATACACACCGTGCGGCATGACGTGAGTGACGTGCACTCAATGTAGACAGACCATCACAAAGCATGCTTGCCAGTGGGCATTGTTTTTGGTGTCTGGGTTTGAAGCATGAGCATCGTGTATCTGGCGCTATTCTTGCATTTTTGATTGGGCTGCTCATCGGGCGTCCTAATCCTCTGGGAGTTGGAGAGCAACTTTCCTAGCGATAGAGATACATGGTAAAGAGGCTCCTGAGTGACACTTATTTATGATGATTGTGCCTTGACAGCAGAGTGATTTCTATGAGCCATTGATCGTTGATGGATTTCTCAGAAACGGTTATCGAGCAAACCACCTTGTGAGAAGCCTGTAGATTGCTTGATAGGGTGGGCTACTTTGTCGCGTGTGGGATCAAAATGAGCGTTGTGACTCTCTTCTTCTGATTTCTAAGATCGAGACATTTCCCTGTGGTGAGGATTAGTCAAAGTTGACCGCAATGTTCGAGTGGAGAGCCGCGAGAGCATAATGTAGAAGGATGATGATCAGGCTTATGCCCTACTGTGTCGTGATGCTCATGCGCTTCCGACGCCTTCTGCTCCTACTTTCAATTGATTGTTCTGTCCATCTATTCCTATTTCATATGATTTCCATATTTGAGGCTTCAATCTTGTGTATTTGTCATGTCCCTGATTCTAGATAAGCGCCTTCGGGCACAGCCATGGTGCGACGCACAGTCAGGTCACAAGGCCTAGACCAGCGTACATGGCTGCGATAAAGATGGTTAGCCGCTGCATGCAGCTATGCTGAGACTACAATGACATGTAGAATGCGGATGGAGACAAAGAAATAGAGTTGGATGAGTTCTAAGGGCAGCTGGAGGGCTGAAGCGAAGTAGCTCAACAGCTAGGACAAGCTCAGTGTAGCTTACACACTTAGCTTGGGCATCATCTCAGCGGCTGATTACTAGCTCACCAGCTAGGACAAGGCTCAGTGTCAGCTCACAGTAGCTTGGTCAGCTCCGGCAGCTGCGCACTACTAGACAAGCTCAGTGTAGCTATCACACTAGCTTGGGGTCAACTCCAGCAGCTGCGAGCTACTAGCTCACTCAGCTAGGAAGCTATCTTTGCAGCATCAACTCAGCTGGGTGGAGTGTTATGGTCCAGGCCAGTGTGGT
>CAJHQP010008243.1:0-27981 GCA_905132765.1 Moricandia arvensis
AAAATCAGGAGGTGAGTTTATTCCCTCACAATCACCATTCAAGCTATCTCTACATCAAGCTGAGCTAGTGTTTAGGCAAGATATTTGGTGTGTGCTCTTTTCCTTGCTTTTGGTTTTGTCCCACGAGGTTTTCCGGAGGAAGGTTTTTAATGAGGTCACGACTTGTCTTACAAATCACCTAGGCCCTATCTCGGCCCAAGCCTACTAGAAGACTATCCATTTTATCTTATGTTATTTTTAAGACTATAGTTTTATGTTATACTTGTCGAAACCCTAGAGCTTGTTCTTTGGTTTCTTTTATTTAAGGGTTTCCGCAAACCCTATTGTACTCAAGCAATCTATTATCAAGTCTTTTGTTTTTAAGAGGGAGGGGATGATGTGATCATGGTCCAGCTTACCAAAGAGGGTAAAGAGATCTTAGACGAGCCACATGATGCCACAACGCACCAGCAGCCTGGTGATGATGCTTTGACCATTCTAGAAAGTCCCATGACCCGTTCCAGAGCCAAGGAACTCAAGGAGACTGTTGTAGGATTACTCACTTCACATCCACAACAAGAAGAAAGTCTTAGACAAGGTTTGATGGTCCGAGATATCTTGATCACCATTCAAGCTATTTCTACATCAAGCTGAGCTAGTGTTTAGGAAAGACATTTAGTGTGTGCTCTTTTCCATGCTTTTGGTTTTGTCCCACGAGGTTTTCCGGAGGAAGGTTTTTAACAAGGCCACGACTTGTCGTACAAATCACCTAGGCCCTATCTCGGCCCAAGACTACTAGAAGACTATCCATTTTATCTTATGTTATTTTTAAGATTATAGTTTTATGTTATACTTGCCGAAACCCTAGAGCTTGTTCTTTGGTGTCTTTTATTTAAGGGTTTCCGCAAACCCTATTGTACTCAAGCAATCTATTATCAAGTTTTTTGTTCCCTTGACGTTTCTCTCTCTAAAAGCTTGTCGAGTGTCTTCTGGTGTGTAATACTCCAGAGCTTTAAGGGTGTCTATCTTGGTGTGTCATATCCGAGTTGGTCATCTAGGAGTGTCAAGAGTTCCCTCATCCCTCTTGTGTCACCATTCAATCCACAGCCTTGAAGAACTTGAGTCTCTGATTCGTTCTTGCATGGACTATCCTCCCATCAACCAAAGAAGCATCCTAGGCATGTGTCAGACCTGTAGCAAACAAGGTGGCTTACAAACATGATGATAGGAAGGTCTTGATTTGTGACCACTGCAAGAGGAAGGGCCACATGAAGGATAAGTGTTGGATACTTCATCCTCATTTGAAGCCCAACAAGTTCAAGAAGACAAGGAGTCAATACAAGGATGCTAGAGCTCATTTCTCCAATGATGGAGTTAAACCAGTGACTCCCTCTGGATGCTCCTCAAGGTGCTCTAACTCTACTGCAAGGACCAACCAGGATGAGACCATCAAACGATCTGACCTGGAGGCTCTCATCAAGGCTTTAAAAGAAAACTCTGGTATCCCTAAAACCCTTGGTATCTCACTTAATGCATCTTATATTGTTGGCACTGCCATGAATGGAATAGATACTAGTAGACCACTAGTAATAGATTCAGGTCCATCACATCATATGATTAGTGATTCAAACTTGATTACTAATATAAAACCAGCTCTAGGCAGTGTCATGATAGCTAATGGTGATAAGGTACCAATAAAAGGTGTAGGCGAATTGAAATTGTTTGATAAAGTGTCTAAAGCCTTCTATATTCCAACCTTTGCATCAAATCTCTTGTCAGTTAAAAAGGCCACCACTGATTTGAATTGTCATGTTACATTCACACCTAATGAAGTGTATTTTCAGGATATTGAGACCAGTAAGTTGCTGGGCAAAGGTGAAACCAAGAGAGACTTGTACTTGCTTGAGGACACAATGCTAGCTTCTGAATTATCTTGTGCTTTAAGTGAAAGAATGAGAGAATTATAGGGAGTTTATGTAAGAATAGAGAAGAACTCAGCAAGAACATGAGAGATAGAGAGAAATTTCTTGAGGGAGAGAGAGAGAGAGAGAGAGAATAATAGAGAGAGAACCAGAATAATGAGGAACTGAATGCTTAATTCAAAATGGTAGCATACAACTTTCCTATATAGATAAACAAGACAGAAGAAAATAATAAAGAAAAGAATTCTGCCCAAGACTGAAAGGAACAGGTAACAACAGCTATTTCCTTAAGGGAAACATGTGACTCTTGCCATTTAAATATTCAAATAACTCCAGCCTTGCCTCCTATTGAACCGAATAAGAGATGGAGTTATGATCTATTAGGAAGACTGGAAAAGACTTATGGAATGGAGAGGAAGAATTTTGGAGGTGTCCGTACAAGTGGTCCGTACAAGGCCGTACAAGTGGTCCGTACAAGGCCGTACAACCATGGTCGACCAAAAGTAAGTTTGGGTCGACCAAAGTTACTCCGGGTAACACCTCAGAAGTTACCTCCTCGCGGATAAGCTTCTCTCTTCCCTTCTGTGTGTCCAAGTGCACTGAACCTTAAGGATAAGGTTCCCTCCGCGTCTGGACAGGCTGGCCTAAAGCATCTCTCTCGAAGAACACCCAAGAACACCTTTTTCATTTCGCAAAGCTTCAAGATGGAGAGTACCAAAACAACCGTGATTCCAGTGATACTTAAGGGAGGAAACTATCTCCCATGGTCTTGTATGGTGAAGACAGCAGTGGAGTGTAAGGGCTTGTGGAACCACATCCTCGAGGGTGAGGCTTCAAAGCTCATTACTCATGAAGGCGACAAGGAGATTGTCGTGTGTGATGAAATGAAGTGGATCCAGGAAGACAACCTGGTGATGTCTATCCTTCAAAGCTCTCTAGATCCATCAATCCTAGAGGCATTCAGCTACTGTGAGAAGACAAAGGACCTGTGGGACACCCTTTAGAAGGTGTCTGGTAACATCTCAAACCTTACTCGAGTTTTTGAGATCAAGCGAGCCATCAACACTCTAGCACAAGAAGATATGGAGTTCACAAAGCACCTTGGAAAGTTTAGAGCTTTGTGGTCTGAACTCGAGATGTTGAGGCAAAGCACAACCGATCCAGCTGAGCTTAATGAGAGAAGGTAGCAAGATAAAGTCAAGCTTCATACTATCTGAATAGTTCTCTCCCTTGCTGTGAACTTAGAATGGGGTCTTTGGCAAATGGATATGAAGAATGCCTTCCTTCAAGGAGAGCTTGAAGATGAGGTTTACATGCTTCACCCTCCTGGTCTTGAGCACTTGGTTAAAGATGGAAACGTTCTAAGGCTGAAGAAGGCCATATATGGTCTAAAGAAGTCTCCTAGAGCATGGTACACCAAGTTGAGCACAACTCTCAATGGGAAGGGTTTCAAGAAGTCTGAGCTCGACCACACTCTCTTCACTTTGACCACTCCATCAGGTAAGGTAGTCCTTCTTGCGTATGTTGATGATATCATCATCACAGGAAGTGACAAGGTTGGGATTCAATCAACCAAGGACTTTCTAAAGTCGGTTTTTGAGATTAAAGACTTGGGAGAAATGAAATACTTCCTTGGGATTGAGATATGTAGATCCAAGGAAGGATTGTTCCTTTCTCAAAGAAAATATACACTTGATCTTTTGAAAGATGCAGGTAGACTTGGAAGGAAGAGTGTCAAGACACCATTAGAAGATGGGTATAAGATACCACGTGAGGGGGAGATTGAATACAGCCAACCATTTGAAGATGGCTTTACAGAAAGCATGTTGGTAAGTTGATCTACTTGACCATTACACGTCATGATATATGCTTTGCTGTGAACATGCAAGGACCAAAGGAACATCATTGGAGCATGGTTAACCGGATTCTGATGTACTTGAATGGCTCACCTGACCAAGGAGTGTGGATGGAATGCAACAAAAGCACTGAGGTGGTAGGATAAAATGATGCGGATTGGGCAGGAGATTGAGCAGATAGGAAGTTTACAACAGGCTATTGCACTTTCATTGGTGGGAACTTGGTTACTTGGAAAAGCAAGAAGCAGAAAGTGGTATCCTTCTCAAGTGCTGAGGCTGAGTATAGGGCCATGTTGAAGCTGACTAATGAGTTAGTCTGGATCAAGGGAATACTAAAGAACTTGGAGATTGATCAAGCCACACCAATGACCATGCATTGTGACAACCAAGCTGCAATTCACATTGCATCCAACTCGGTGTTTCATGAGAGAACCAAGCATATTGAAGTCGACTGCCACAAGGTAAGACAGATGATAGTCCAAGGAGTGATCTGACCTAGTTATACACGGAGTGAAGACCAGTTGGCTGATGTGTTTACTAAGGCTATGAGGAAGGAGACACTTGAGTCCATCCATCAGAGGTTGGGACTCATTGATCTTACTAGGTGCAACTAATCCCCTGTCATGAGGTCTTTACTCTTTTCCTTGCTGAGGTTTTATTCCTAAGGAGGGTTTTCTTTGGCAAGGTTTTTAATGAGGAAGATCTCATGACATTCCAAGCTTGACTTTTTCCACATGGTCAAACTTGAGGGGGAGTGTTGAACCGAATAAGAGATGGAGTTATGATCTATTAGGAAGGCTGGAAAAGACTTTTGGAATGGAGAGGAAGAAGTTTGGAGGTGTCCGTACAAGGCCATACAAGTGGTCCGTACAAGGCCGTACAAGTGGTCCGTACAAGGCCGTACAACCATGGTCGACCAAAAGTAAGTTTGGGTCGACCAAAGTTACTCCGGGTAAAACCTCAAAAGTTACCTCCTAGCGGATAAGCTTCTGTCTTCCCTTCCGTTTGTCCAAGTGCACTGAACCTTAACGATAAGGTTCCCTCCGCGTCTAGACAGGCTGGCCTAAAGTATCTAGTCAAGATGCCAAAGGAATCAAGCGTGTAGAGCTTCCTCGCCAAGTATTTTGAATTATGCGCGCCTAAGACCCTTGACTCCACATGCTTTTGTTGAAACCTCATCTTGTATCCTTTAAGCACAGCCATAACCTTCCCTATATATTTGTAATTCCTCTCATTAATCAATCAAGCAATATTTTCGAGTCTCGCTTATTTCTCTCTCGTTGTTCTTAGTGTTCTTCATCTCAAAATGGTTTCTTAACCAAATCTCAATCTTTTAGTCTCCAAATCTCTTCTAGTCTCTCTCAAACTCTATTCTATCCGTTTATACTCAGTTTCTATTCAGTCTTTCACCTCCAATGGTCATCTCCACTTCAAGGTTCATTCTGGTCGAGTTTTAAACATCCTCCCTTGTCTTCCAAGGTAAGTTAGGTCTAGGATGGTTCCTTGGAAGTCATGGCTTGTATGGAATACCTTGTGAGCCAAGTCATGCACAAACTGATCTTCTTCTACTTGCATGATGCCTCTCTTCTCTTTATCTCTAACTCATGTATTCATGTCACTGATTTATTCTTCATGTCAACACTCCCACTCAAGCTTGACTATGCGAACTGGTCAAGCTTGGACACCATGAAGCATTCCCTCATTAAAACCTTTAGTTGGAAGAAACCACTTGGGATAAAAACCAAGCAAAGGAAAAAGAGTAGAACACTTCATGGCAAGAGGATCAGTGACATGTGAGGTGTATGAGTCCAAGCTTTGGATGAATGAACTCACAAACCTTACTGCTATCTGCCTTAGTGAATATGTCAGCTAGTTGATCTTCACTTCTAATGTAGCATGGAAGAATGACTTGCTGCTCCACTGCCTGCCTCACCTTATGGCAGTCCACTTCTATGTGATTTGTCCTCTCATGAAAGACTGAATTGGATGCAATGTGTATTGCTGCCTGGTTGTCACAATGCATAGTCATGGGCGTGGTGATCTCAATGCCTAAGTCCTTTAGCAGTCCCTTGATCCATATGAGTTCACTTGTAAGCTTCCTCATAGATCGGTACTCTGCCTCAGCACTTGAACAAGATACAACCTTCTGCTTCTTGCTCTTCCATGTGACCAAATTTCCTCCAATGAAGGTACAATAGCCTGTTGTTGATCTTCTATCAACTCTATCTCCAGCCAAATCAGTATCACAATATCCTACAACTTCAGTGCTCTTGTTGCATGCCATCAAAACACCTTGACCATGAGCCTCTCTCAAGTACCTCAAGATCCTCTCCACCATGTTCCAGTGATGAACCTTAGGAGCTTGCATGTGTTGACTCACTTGGTTCACAGCAAAGCACACATCTGGGCGAGTGATGGTCAGGTATATGAGCTTCCCAACCATTCTCCTATATTTCTTAACATCTTCAAACGGAGTAGCCTCAAACTCCCCCTCTCGCAGTATCTTGTATCCTTCTTCCAATGGTGTCTTGGCTTGTTTTACTCCAAGGTTTCCTGCCTCATTTAAAAGATCCAAGTGTCTACTTCCTTTGGGATAAGAAAATCCCCACTTTAGAGCGGCATATTTCAATCCCTAAGAAGTACTTCAACTCTCCCAAGTCTTTGATATCAAAAGATGATTAAAGAAAAGCTTTGGTTGAGAGTATACCTTCCTTGTCACTTTCAGTGATGATAATGTCATCAACATACAGTAGATTGACCACAATCCCTTGCTTGCTGGTTAGAGTGAAGAGAGTATGATCTGCCTCAGATTTTACAAAGCCTCTTCCATTGAGTGTGGTGCTTAGCTTGTGATACCAGGCTCTTGGAGATTGCTTCAAGCCATAGATTGCCTTCTTTAACCTTAATACATTCGCTGGTTTGACCATGCTTTCTAGGCCAGGAGGTGGTCGCATGCATACCTCATCTTCCAACTCTCCCTGTAGAAAGGCATTTTTCACGTCCATCTGCCATAGATCCCATTCTAAGTTGACAGCAAGTGATAAAAGGATCCTTATAGTATGCAGCTTGGCCACTGGTGCAAATATATCCAGATAATCTTTCCCATAGACTTGTGTGTATCCTCTTGCAACTAGCCTTGTCTTTTTCCTGTCTGGTTTTCCATTAGCTAGGTACTTGATGGTATATATGAGACGACCTGTCATAGCTTTCTTGCCTTTGGGGAGCTCAGTTTCAAACCATGTATCATTCTTGATCATGGCATTGCTCTCATCTCCAACAGACTCTCTCCACTCCTCATGTTGCATAACCTCTACATAAGATTTGGGATGTATTCCTGATCTAATTTCCCAATGAAGACTCGATGCTCTTCTGGATATCGAGCAAGAGATCATACTACACTTATTGGATGAGCCACAACTTCAGCATTAAAGTAAACTCTTGTATTGATCCAGTTCGAAGCATGTTTCTTGGATGATGTGATCATGGACCGGATCACTAAGGAGAGCAAGGAGAGTTTAGATGAGTCACATGATGCCACAATGCACCAGCAGCCTGGTGATGATGCTCTGACCATTCCAGAAGGTCCCATGACCCGTTCCAGGGTCAAGAAACTTAAGGAGACTGTTGTAGGATTACTCACTTCACATCCACAAAAAGAAGAAAGTCTTGGACAAGGTTTGATCCGAGATGTCTTGAACACCATTCAAGCCATCTCTACATCAAGCTGAGTTAATGTTTAGGCAAGACATTTGGTGTGTGCTCTTTTCCTTGCTTTTGGTTTTGTCCCACGAGGTATTCCGGAGGAAGGTTTTTAACGAGGCCACGACTTGTCTTAAAAATCACCTAGGCCCTATCTCGGCCCAAGACTAGCAGAAGTTATTTAATTTTAAGCATATGTTATGTTTAAACTATAGTTTCCATTTTATTATTTTTGAAACCCTAGAGAGCATGTTCTCTGGTTTCTTTTATTTAAGGGTTTTCCCTAACCCTATGGTACTCAAGCAATCTAATGACATCGAGTTCTTTTCTCTCTTGACGGCTCTCACTCTAGAAAGTGTGTCGAGTGTTTCTCTGGTGTGTTGTATCCGGAGCTTTAAGGGTGTTTAATTGGTGTGTCATATCCGAGCTAATCATCTAGGAGTATCAAGAGTCCTCTCATCCCTCTTGTGTCACCATTCAATCCACAAACCTTGAAGAACTTGAGTCCCTGATTTGTTCTTGCAAGGATATATCCTCCCAATCAACCAAAGAGCATCCTAGGGGCGCATCAAGTGGTATCACAGCATCTTTGGCAGAAATGGGGACCGAGTCTGAAGAGGAAGATGAACTAGTCCGGAAGAACAAACTGCTCATGGAAGCCATGACTGCACAACTGAATCAGTCTATGGTAGCAACCATGACCGAGATGATGAGGACCAATCTTAATGAGCTCCACAGAGAGTTCAGAGAAGAAGTAAGGAGAGCTACTGGTCAAGGTCCCAACCGAGAGACCAGGAGAGAAGAAAGACTTTATGCAGTACACAAACCACAAGAAGATCCAGATAGCTGCAACTGAGTCCTATGACTATGCTCAAAGTTGGTGGGATCAGTACATCACTAACCGTAGAAGGAATGGAGAGGAACCAGTTGAGACTTGGACAGAGATGAAGTCTATCATGCGCAAGAGGTTTGTTCCGAGTCATTACCATAGAGACTTGCACCACATGCTCAGGAAGCTTACTCAAGGTTCAAGATCAGTGGAGGAGTATTACCAGGAGATGGAGTTGCTCATGCTAAGGGCTAGCATATCCGAAGATAGAGAAGCAACAATGTCAAGATTCTTGTGTGGTCTAAACCGAGAGATACAAGACAATGTTGAGATGCAACATTATGTGGAGTGAGAAGAGATGTTACACAAGGTTATTCTTGTGGAACAACAGCTCAAGAGGAAGGGACATTCACGCAACCACTATGGCTCCAACCGGTTACACAACACCAAGGAAGAGAAGTCCACATATCCTAAGGAGTCTAAACCATATCAGAAAGATAACAAGTCCTATCCGAGGGAGGAAACCAAACCAAGCAGTACTCTTGACAAGGGCAAGGGCAAGGCTGAGGCTTCTAGTTCCAGAGCTCGTGATGTCAAGTGTTTCAAGTGCCAAGGACGGGGTCATTATGCCAATGAATGTACCAACAAGAGAGTCATGATCCTACTGGAAGATGGTGAGTATGCCTCTGAAGATGACAACACCGAGTCTGACCAAGAAGAAACTGAAGAAGAGCATGAAGAAGGACCAGTCTAGGGGAAGCTTTTAGTAGCAAAAAGGCTTCTAAGCTTTCAAACCAAGACTGAGGAGCTAGAGCAACGTGAGAACCTATTCTATACCCGATGCTTGGTCCAAGGGAAAGTATGCAGCCTCATAGTTGATGGATGCAATTGTGTGAACGCTGCTAGTGAGACAATGGTCAAGAACTTGGGTTTGAAGGTTCAGAAACATCCAAAACCTTACCGGCTACAATGGTTGAATGAAGAGGGCACCATGAAGGTTTCAAATCAAGTTCTCATTCCTTTAGCCATAGGGAGATATGAGAATGAAGTCTTGTGTGATGTTCTACCTATGGAAGCTGGTCACATACTTCTTGGGAGACCTTGGCAATCTGATTGCCGAGTTATCTATGATGGCTTCACCAACAAGCACTCCTTTGAGTTTAAGGGTCGCAAGACTGTCCTGGTTCCCTTGATACCTAAGGAAGTTCAGCATGATCAGATTCAACTCCAAAAGAAGAAGGAGATTGATCTCAAACCGGCTGGAACTAAGCAGCCAAGCTTCTATGCAAACATGGGTGATATCAAAAGAACTCTCTACTCTAAACAATCACCTATCTTACTTGTGTTTAAAGAAACTCTTTTGAACTTAACAAATTCTACACCGGTGTATCCGAGTGAAATGGTTTCTCTTTTGCAGGAGTTTCAAGATGTATTTCCAGAGGACAATCCCATTGGGTTACCTCCCTTGCGAGGGATTGAGCACCAGATAGACTTTGTTCCAGGATCTACACTTCCAAACCGACCAGCCTACAGGACCAACCCGGTTGAGACCAAGGAATTGAAAAGACAAGTAGAGGTACTCATGGAGAAGGGCTATATCCGAGAGAGTTTGAGCCCATGTGTTGTACCAGTGCTCCTAGTGCCTAAGAAGGATGGTTCTTGGCGTATGTGTGTTCATTGTAGATCAATCAACAACATCACAGTGAAGTATCGCCACCATATACCTAGATTAAATGATATGCTTGATGAATTGCATGGTTCTTGCATCTTTTCTAAGATAGATTTGAGAAGTGGTTATCATCATATTAGGATGAAAGAAGGAGATGAATGGAAAACTGCATTTAAGACTAAGCATGGATTATATGAGTGGTTAGTTATGCCATTTGGATTGACAAATGCACATAGTACATTCATGAGGTTAATGAATCATGTTCTTAGATCATTCATAGGTATTTGTGTTGTTGTGTACTTTGATGACATCTTAGTATATAGCAAGACTTTAGAAGAGCATATAGAACATCTTAGGGCTGTCCTGAATGTTTTGAGAAATGAGAAACTCTTTGCCAACTTGAAGAAGTGCACTTTTTGCATGGATAACTTGGTTTTCCTAGGCTTTGTTGTGAGTGCAGATGGAGTTAAGGTGGACGAGGAGAAGATCAAAGCCATCAAGGACTGGCCAAGTCCAACCACAGTAGGAGAAGTGAGGAGTTTCCATGGGCTTGCTGGGTTCTATAGGCGTTTTGTGAGAGACTTTAGCACCATTGAAGCTCCCTTAACTGAAGTGATAAAGAAGGATGTCGGATTCAAGTGGGGAGAAGCACAAGAGAAGGCTTTCCAATGCTTAAAAGAGAAGCTTACTCAATCACCTCTTCTTATGCTTCCTGAGCTTACAAAAACTTTTGAAATAGAATGTGATCCTTCAGGAATTGGAATTGGTGCTGTGTTGATGCAGGATAGGAAACCCATTGCCTAATTTAGTGAGAAGCTTGGAGGAGCCACTCTCAACTATGCAACCTATGGAAAGAGCTCTATGCCTTGGTGAGGGCCTTGCAAACATGGCAGCATTACTTGTGTCCCAAGGAGTTTGTCATCCACACTGATCATGAAACTCTAAAGTATATAAAAGGGAAGAGTAAGCTTACTAAGAGGCACGCAAGATGGTTGAGTTCATTGAAACATTCCCATACGTGATCAAGTATAAACAAGGTAAGGCGAACATAGTCGCTGATGCACTATCTCGGAGGTATGTTCTCTTGACCACTCTAGATACTAAGTTACTTGGGTTTGAGCAGATTAAAGATATGTATGATACTGACCTTGATTTCAAGGAAGCTTATGCATCTTGTGAGAAGTTAGCTGCAGGGCACTACTTTAGACAAGATGGGTTCTTGTTTTATGATAACAGATTGTGTGTGCCTAATTGTTCTTTGAGATATCTCTTTGTTAGGGAATCCCATGGTGGCAGTCTAATGGGACACTTTGGGATTGCCAAGACCCTAAAAGTTTTGCAGGATCATTTCTATTGGCCGCACATGAAGAGAGATGTGGAGAGAATATGTGGGAGGTGTTCTACTTGCAAGCATGCTAAGTCCCAAGTCCAATCCCAGGGTTTGTATACTCCTTTACCAATTCCACACCATCCTTGGAATGACATATCCATGGATTTCATTGTTGGATTGCCTAGGACTAGAACCAGAAAGGACTCAATCTTTGTTGTTGTTGATAGGTTCTCTAAGATGGCACATTTCATAGCTTGTCATAAGACTGATGATGCATTGCATATTGCTAACTTGTTCTTTAAAGAGGTTGTTTGTTTACATGGCATGCCTAAGACTATAGTTTCTGATAGAGATACTAAGTTTCTTAGTTACTTTTGGAAGACTCTTTGGTCTAAGTTAGGCACTAAGCTGTTGTTTTCTACTACATGTCATCCACAAACTGATGGACAAACTGAGGTAGTTAATAGAACTCTAGGAACACTCCTGCGTGCATTCATCAGAAAGAACTTGAGAACTTGGGAAGACTACTTACCACATTGTGAATTTGCATACAATCATGCCATGCATTTTGCTTCTAAGTATTCTCCTTTTGAAATTGTTTATGGGTTCAATCCCACCTCTCCTTTGGATCTAATGCCTTTACTTGAGTGTGAAAGGGTTAGTTTGGACAGTAGGAAGAAAGCTGAGCTGGTCCAACAAATCCATGAGAAGGCTAGACAAAAAATAGAGCAGAGAACCAAGCTCTATGAGAAGCAAGCCAACAAGGGAAGGCGTGTGAGGGTCTTTGAAGTCGGTGACCAAGTTTGGCTTCACCTGAGGAAGGATAGGTTTCCCAACGAGAGGAAGTCCAAGCTAATGCCAAGGGTTGATGGACCCTTCGAGATCATCCACAAGATCAATGACAATGCCTATAAACTTGATCTCCAAGGTAAGTATGATGTATCAAATAGCTTCAATGTCACTTACTTGGCTCCTTTTGCTGTTGATGAACCAAATTTGAGGACAAATCCTTTTCAAGAGGGAGGGGATGATGTGATCATGGACCGGATCACTAAGGAGAGCAAGGAGAGTTTAGATGACTCACATGATGCCACAATGCACCAGCAGCCTGGTGATGATGCTCTGACCATTCCAGAAGGTCCCATGACCCGTTCCACGGTCAAGAAACTTAAGGAGACTGTTGTAGGATTACTCACTTCACATCCACAACAAGAAGAAAGTCTTGGACAAGGTTTGATCCGAGATGTCTTGAACACCATTCAAGCCATCTCTACATCAAGCTGAGTTAGGGTTTAGGCAAGACATTGGGTGTGTGATCTTTTCCTTGCTTTTTGTTTTGTCCCACGAGGTTTTCCGGAGGAAGGTTTTTAACGAGACCACGACATGTCTTACAAATCACCTAGGCCCTATCTCGGCCCAAGACTAGCAGAAGTGATTTAATTTTAAGCTTATGTTATGTTTAAACGATAGTTTCCATTTTATTATTTTCGAAACCCTAGAGAGCATGTTCTCTGGTTTCTTTTATTTAAGGGTTTTCCCTAACCCTATGGTACTCAAGCAATCTAATGACATCGAGTTCTTTTCTCTCTTGACGGCTCTCACTCTAGAAAGTGTGTCGAGTGTTTCTCTGGTGTGTTGTATCCGGAGCTTTAAGGGTGTTTAATTGGTGTGTCATATCCGAGCTAATCATCTAGGAGTATCAAGAGTCCTCTCATCCCTCTTGTGTCACCATTCAATCCACAAACCTTGAAGAACTTGAGTCCCTGATTCGTTCTTGCAAGGATCTATCCTCCCAATCAACCAAAGAGCATCCTAGGGGCGCATCACTTGATTCTCTGCAAAGCATATATCTGGCCTTGTGATAGTCAAGTAGATCAGCTTTCCAACCATCTTCTTATACAGCTTGACATCCTCAAACAACTGATTCTCTTCAATCTCCCCCTCAAGCAGAAACTTGTACCCTTCTTCAAGAGGTGTCTTAGCTATCTTTCCTCCAAGCCTACCTGTCTCCTTCAGCATGTCAAGAGTATACTTCCTTTGGGACATGAATAATCCCTCCTTAGATCTGTTAATCTCAATCCTAAGAAAGTATTTCTGATGCAACCCTAATCAGCTATGCAAACTTGGATGAGCTGAAACCAGCTGATGACACTGAGGACAAGCTGAAACCAACTAAGGAGACTGAAGTGGAGCTGAAACCAGATGAAGTCACTAAGGATGAGCTGAACCAGCTGGATGAGTTGAGTGACTTAGCGCTGGACGAGCTGGATGAGAGTAACACAGAATCAGGATCTGGAAAGGAGCTGATTGCGAGTGACACTGAACCAGGAGCTGGAAAGGAGCTGAGTCAGAGTGTATCCAGGATCTGGAAGAGAGGCTACTTGGCCCAAATTTGTTGCTGATTCTGTTCTGCCTTTCTCAGCCCAAAAGAAATTCAAAACCAAGTTAAAGATCCATTATCACTTGCTGATGGGCAAGACACGAATTCAAGTCCAAGAACCCATCTGAAGCTGTTTTGGATCAAGTGGCCCAAGACGAAGTGTTGCAGCCCATGGGAAGTTGATAACAAATTCTGTTTCAAGCCAAATTCGACCAGCCCTTTTTCCAGTCCATTTCAAGTCTATTCTCAGAAAGAATACCAAGAAGGAGTCAAAAAGAAGTCTTGGTCGTGGCATGCCAAGAGTTATTCCACATATACACTTATTCTGGTCCAAAGTCAAGTCCACATTCCTAGTTTCTAAATTTCTTAATTTCTACACTTTGTCTTTTCATTTCTACACTTTGTCTTTTCATTTCTACAACTTGTATGTCCTATATAAGGGGATTCACGACCAGAATAAGATTCATTCACCTTTTTTATCAAAAAATACTTCTGAAACTGTGAATCCTTTGTTCATCTTTGAACACTGATTGCTAAAGAGTTCATTCTCTGCAAGAAAAACCTGTCTTTGATCGAAAACAGAGTTCATTCTCTTGATCAAGGACACATCTACAAAAGTGTTGATCAATCCAAAGATCCTCACTGAAGTTCATCAACCATTTCGACTTCTATCCATCATCATCCATCATCCAAACCATCAGATAAACCTTCAAAAGGATCAGGGACAAAGGATCATGTCCTAAGGGGTCCATCAAGTGGTATCAGAGCAGATTTGAAGGCTCTTGATCTCTGGTTTGATTCTGACTTTTCATATTCTTTTTGTTTTTGGGGTTTTTGATCATTTGATCTTTGTTCACTTTATCAAACACTCTTTCTGTCTATCTGTTATATCTGCAAGAGGGCCAACCAGATTATCAAAAAAGAAAAAAAAAACGAAAATCAAGAGAGAAAAAAAAACCATAGAAAAGTTGAAGAGAAATCCAACTTGGCTGAGGAGAAATCTAGCCTGGCTGAGGAGAAATCCAACCCTGGTGGTAAAGCCTCTTGCAAACAAAAATCTTGCAATCTGTCTATCTATTTCTTCTGTTTTGGGTTGGGGTTTGTTCTCTAAAGGCTTGATCTTTGTTTGTTGCTGAGTTACTGGATTCACAGAGAAATCTCACAGAAAAAAATAAGAGAGAAACACTTAAGAGATTGTGAGGCTTCGGTTTATCATATATGTGCTAACTTTTCTTGTTGAGATTGTAACAGGAAACCATGGCTGGAGATGTCAGTAAAAGAAAAAAAGAACCAACTGTGACATGGAATGAATTGCAGATGGAAGCAATGATGTCTGAGATAGTGAAAAGAATGAAAAAGACTGGCCCTTTTCAACATAATCATACTGATGATTTCTTTGGTAATGTTTCTCAGGTTCAGAAGGATTCTAAGATAAAAAGTAGGAGCAGGATACCATTTTTCTGTGGCAGAAACGACCCTGATGGCTACTTGGAGTGGGAACAGCAAATGGAACTTGTTTTTGATGGCCAAAACTACTCAGAAAGGAAGAAGGTTAGATTGGCTACAACAGAGTTCGGTGGTGATGCCATTCAATGGTGGGATCAGCTTGTTACTACCAGAAGAAGAACAAGAGAAGCACAAGTTGCATCCTGGTTTGAGCTGAAACACTTCATGAAGAAATACTTTGTTTCTGGTAACTACAACAGATAACAACTAAGACATGCCAAAGAGGAGACAAGAACTTGCCATGATCATGATCACCAAAGAAAGTCTCAGTCACATAAGCAAAGAAGGCCAGACCCACGTCCACTCTCAAGAGTCAGTGAGACACTGTGTTCTAATAAGGAATCAGCTATACAAAAGCTAAAAACAGAGCCATCTAAGGTAAGTAAAGAACCTGAGACAAAAAATGAGTTTTCTCTTTTCTCTCCTCAGTCTGAACTTGTTGTCAATAAAACCTGTGATGAACTAACTTATCTGGAACCGGTACAACTGAGTAGCCTTGTTTTAGTGTCTCAGGTCTCAGAAGAAAATTCAGCAGAGGAAGCACAAAAAAGTTCACCACCAGAAGAAGAGTTGGAGCAGCCAAACAACACTGAAGCAGAAACATATGCTAAGTCATTCTCTTTGGAATCTCAAGAGAACTGTAAGGATCTTTTTATGGTTAATTATGTGCATGATTTCTTTATTATGATCTCTTCTAGTGATGTAAAACGTTTTGGTCTTGAAAGAGTAAAAGAATTTTGTGTTTCAGACACTGTTTTTGATAACATGATTCATTCTTTTAAGAAACTTGAACCTGATATACTCTCTGATCAAAATCGTTTTCAATGTGGTAGTGTGACCATTCCTAGCCTTGTTTTGAGTTTTGATAAGTTTATGGAACATAGCAAAAGCCTGGATCACCATGAAAAGACATTAGAGCTTGTCCTGCAACAACCTGATTTTTGTTCCAGAAGACCTTGTGATTCATTTGCTTGTTTTAAAGATAATGTGTTTGATCTGAGTTTTTCTAGGCATGAAATGGTCTCTGATGATATATTTGCATTTCCTTATGCCCTGAATGAACCTAAGAAGTTGCAGGAACCAAAAGCACTTAGAGCTGAAACCAAGTTTGTTTCTGATTCTGTTTTGAAACCTGCTAATCTATGTTCTGAAACTGGAAAATCTTGGTTTGTAATGGGATCATACTTGGAGAATGATGTTGTTTTGAGCTTTGATGATATACTAGTGTACAACACATTCTTTGAAAAATATGGTGAGCCTTTTATAAGTGATTCTCAGTTTGAACTTAATCCTTTGTGTTCAGATTCTGAGAAAGTTAGGCACCTTTTGAAGTTGTTCTATGTTAATGCATGCCTTGATACCATTCTTGTTTACAACACTTACTTTGATATGCATCATCAAGGTCTGAAACGTTTGCTGTATGATCTAGGGAAAGAAAGTTTGGATTTTTATATGAACAAGGGCATGTCTTGCACTAATAATTCTGGATATCTAGTCTCTGTTTTGAGTGTCCAGGATCAACAAGTTAAGACTCGAAGGAATGTAAGGAATGAGAGCAGAGACTATGCTTATCAGCCTGAGATTTGGAGATGGAAGTACTTGAGGAAAATGGCTTCAAAACTCCAAGGAAGTTTCTGTCCAAAACCTTACTTTGATGTTGCTTTCATGCTTATCTTCTTGTTCATTTATCTAGTGTCTTACCTGCTTCCTTTTGATGTAGGAAATACAGATTTGAGGACAAATCTTTTTAAAGGATCAAAGGATGATGCAACCCTAATCAGCTATGAAACCTTGGACGAGCTGAAACCATCTGATGACACTGAGGACAAGCTGAAACCAACTAAGGAGACTGAAGTTGAGCTGGAACCAGATGAAGTTACTAAGGATGAGCTGAACCAGCTGGATGAGTTGAGTGACTTAGCGCTGGACGAGCTGGATGAGAGTAACACAGAATCAGGAGCTGGAAAGGAGCTGATTGAGAGTGACACTGAACCAGGAGCTGGAAAGGAGCTGAGTCAGAGTGACACTGATCCAAGATGTGGAAGAGAGACTGCTTGGCCCAAACTTGTTGCTGAATTCTGATCTGCCTTTCTCAGCCCAAAAGAAATTCAAAACCAAGTTAAAGATCCATTATCACTTGCTGATGGGCCAGACACGAAATTTAAGTCCAAGAACCCATCTGAAGCTGTTTTGGATCAAGTGGCCCAAGAAAAAGTGTTGCAGCCCATGGGAAGTTCATAGCAAATTCATATTGGGTTTGTTTCAAGCCAAATTCGACCAGACCTTTTTCCAGTCCATTTCAAGTCTATTCTCAGAAAGAATACCAAGAAGGAGCCAAAAAGAAGTCTTGGTCGTGGCATGCCAAGAGTCATTCCACAGATACACTTATTTTGGTCCAAAGTCAAGTCCACATTCCTAGTTTCTAAATTTCTTAATTTCTACAATTTGTCTTTTCATTTCTACACTTTGTCTTTTCATTTCTACAACTTGTAAGTCCTATATAAGGGGATGCACGACCAAAATGAGATTTATTCACCTTTTTTATCAAAAAATACTTCTGAAACTGTGAATCCTTTGTTCATCTTTGAACACTGATTGCTAAAGAGTTCATTCTCTGCAAGCAAAACCTGTCTTTGATCGAAAACAAAGTTCATTCTCTTGATCAAGGACACATCTACACAATTGTTGATCAATCCACAGATCCTCACTGAAGTTCATCAACTATTTCGACTTCTATCCATCAGATCCATCATCATCCATCATCCAAACCATCAGATCAACCTTCAAAAGGATCAGGGACAAAGGATCACGTCCTAAGAGGTCCATTAATTTCATCTCCCCCAAGTCTTTGATATCAAACACAGATTTGAGAAAGTCCTTGGTAGCTTGGATTCCTGCTTTATCACTACCAGTTATGATGAGATCATCAACATATACCAGTATGACTATGATCCCTGATGGTCCAGCAAGCGTGAAGAGAGTATGGTCCAGTTCAGATTTCCTAAAACCTGTCCCATTGAGTGTTGTGCTCAGCTTGTTTTACCATGCTCTCGGAGACTGGTTCAATCCATTTATAGCCTTCTTCAATCTGAACACATTTCCTTGCTTCACAAGATATTCAAGACCAGGAGGTGGGAGCCTGTATACTTCATCTTCAAGTTCCCCTTGCAAAAATTAATTTTTCACATCCATCTGCCACAAATCCCATTCCAAATGTGTTGCAAGTGATAGCACAATTCGGATCATGTGCAACTTTGCAACAGGTGCAAATGTGTCAATGTAGTCTTCACCATAGGTTTGTGTAAACCCTCTCGCTACCAGCCTAGTCTTGCGCCTTTCAATAGTACCATCTGCAAGGTACTTGATAGTGAAGATCCATCTACTTGTCACAGCCTTCTTCCCTTTAGGAAGTTCACTTTCATACCAAGTGTCATTCCTTATCATTTCATCCCTTTCATCACCTACTGAGTCTCTCCAGACCTTATGCTTCATGGCTTCCTCGTAGGATCTTGGTACTTCGTTTTCATCCAAGTTACACATCAACACCACATGCTCTTCTGGATAAGAAGCAAATGAACACACAGCCTGAGATGGGTGAGCAACAGCTTGTGCATTGTAATACAATCTTGTATTGACCCAATTTGATGGGTATTTCTTCACCCTTGTACGTCTCCTCAGTGGTTGAACTTCATCTTGTTCTTCTACCTCAGTTTCATGCAACTCGTCCTGCTCATCTTCAATAGGCTGAGTTGAATTCTCTTCTTGTGCTGCATTTTGATCATGATGACTTGAATCCTCTGAATGTTTCTCTTGTACTCCTGAGGTAGACTCATTCGCCCCCTCGTGATCAAAAGGGGTTGTTCTTTCAGCTTCGTCAGACTTGTTAGTACGCACCCTTCTACTAGGTTCCTGATCCTGGGACATCTTCATACCTAGACTCTCTAAAACAATCCTCAGATTTGTTGCCTTGTCTGATGGAGTTTGAGAGAGATCCTTTAACTCTTCCCGTTTCTTCTCATCATAGAACCCTTTGGACTCCACAAATTTAACATCTCTTGATACCAGAACCCTCTTAGTTTATGGATCATAGCACTTATACCCCTTCTGAGTTGTTGAGTAGCCAATGAACATGGCTTTAGTGCTCTTTGCGTCCAGCTTGCTTCTCTGTTCTCCTGGTATTAAGACATAACAAAAACCCCCAAAGACTCGCAGATGGTCTATGTGTGGCTTGTTCTTGTTCAACACTTCAAAAGGAGACAGATCCTTGAGATTTCTTGTTGGAATCCGGTTGATGAGATAGCAACCAGTCAGCACAGCATAACTCCAAAAACGTTTTGGGACATTAGCATGGAACATCATTGATCTTGCAACTTCCATCAGATGTCTATTTTTCCTTTCAGCAACACCATTCTGTTGTTGTGTGTAAGGACAACTGGTTTGATGTACTATGCCATGCTTTGCCAAATAATCCCTAAAGGCATGACTTGTGTATTCACCTCCATTGTCTGACCTTAGTACCTTCACAGTAGCATTGAAATGATTAATGACATAGGCATTGAAGTTCACAAAAGCATCCAGCACTCTATCCTTAGAAGGCAGCAATGTGATCCAAGTATACTTGGACTTCTCATCTATAAATGTCACAAAATATTTCTGATTGTCCCTAGACATGCATGGAGAAGTCCACACATCAGAATGAACTAAGTCAAAGCAATGCTCATATATAGTATCTGATGTTGGAAAGACAGTTCTACAATGCTTCCCTAGGATACAAGCTTCACATTCCAAGTGGTTAAAAGACATAGTAGGCAGTATCAATTCAAGTGCACGTGTATGAGGATGACCCAATCTAGCATGCCAAATAATACTATCACCCATATCAGAAGCACTACTCAAGCAACTAGAAGTAAAGGGTTTAGAAAGCTTAGTGGTTTGAAGGTGATAAAGCTCATTTATGCTGTCTCCTCTCCCAATCACTTGCCCGGTTGTAAGATCTTGAAACTCAAACTCATTTGGCCTGAATACAACTTGACAATCCAGATCGACAGTTGCCTTCTTTACAGAGATCAAATTTGATGCAAATTGAGGCAGATAAAAGACAGCAGATTCCTTATCAAACAACTTAAGGTTTCCTATCCCTTCTATTGGGATCCTATCACCATTTGCTATCATAACATTCCATGTAGCACCCTTAATATCACTTATCAAACTCCTATCACATATCATATGATGGCTTGCTCCAGAATCAACTATGATAGGTTTATATGCTAAGGGATGTTTACCAGACTTCTTGGTGGTGATTAAAGCTTGAACATCTGCAATGAAAGTCTTCCATTCACTTCTGGTGGTAGGACCATCAGATACTGTCGCCTCATGCCTACTTGATCCCACTTGTTCTTCCTTCAGTTCGCTTATGAAAGCAGAATACATGGACCTGCCTTTAACCATTTGTTGCTCAACCTTCTTGAGCCAACACCCATCTGAATCATTATCCAGAGGTCTATGCTGTCAGTTCTTCTTCCAGTATCTTCCCTTGGTTCCTTTACCCTTTGGAAGTCTCTTCAGCCTCCCCTGCTTGCTGAGCTTCTCCTTCTCATTACTACAACTCTTCTTATTTTCTTTAAACATCTTATGAGTACTTTGTTCCCTCTGAACCAGTGCACATACTGTATCAAAGTCAGGAAGCTTGTCCTCTCTAAGAATGTGCTTGATAATAAGATCTTTTGATATCTTAGTAGAAATGTAACCAGAAAGAGATTAAGAACAGATTTAGAAAGGAAAAGACTTGGTTCAGACTAAACGAGAAGAGAGATTATGAGAGACTATGAAGAACATCTTGAGACTCGAAAACTTAGAAAGAACTGTATGCTTTATTCATAGAGAGAGTCCGGAATATATAGGGAGGATTACAAGGGTTTCGTAAAGCAAAGAGAGGGCAAGTATGTGGTCAGGAGAGTAGGAGCGTTCCATGGTTCAAACTAGTGGCTCGGGTGGCTAGATGCCAATGGCATCTTGACTAGATGCTCCTCACTTTACAGCTTGCACCAGCTGGTAAGCTTGACCGAGCCTTATCCACAAATGGTAACCTTTGCGCCTAAAGCTTCAAGGTTACTCGAACCAAACCTTCTCTTCCACTCCAAGTAACTCACTCGTTCTTCTCCTTTTACCTTTTTCACCTCAGTAACTTTTGTTGTACAGACCAAGCCTTGTCCGTACAACTTGCCCTATTTTTGCACATTCCTAAAACATGGTCTAGTGACATTTTGGGTCGACCTTGTACGGCCTGTATAGCCTGTATGGCTTTGTACGGCCTGTACGGCTTTGTACGGCCTTGTACGGACAAGGTCGACTCAAACCCTTCCCTTTTCCTCCTTCTCTCTATTCAACACAAAGTGGATACCTTAACTTAACACTCCACCTCAAGCTTGACCATATGGAATAAGTCAATCTTGGAAGTCTATGAGATCTCCCTCATCAAACCCTCACCAAAGAGAAAACCCTTTTTGGGATAAAACCACTTGATGAGAGAAAAAGAGTAGAGACCCCATAGCAGGGGATTAGCTAAGTTGGGTTAGATCAATGAGTCCCAACCTCACATGGATGGACTCCATTGTCTTCTGTCTTGTTGCCTTTGTAAGCACATCCGCCAACTGATCCTCACTCCTTGTATAGCATGGCAAGATCACTCCTAATCCAACCATTTGCCTCACCTTGTGGCAATCAACCTCTATGTGCTTGGTTCTCTCATGGAATAATGAGTTGGAGGCTATATGTATTGCGGCTTGGTTATCACAGTGCATAGTCATTGGTGTAGACTGATCAATCTCCACATGCTTCAGAATGCCTTTGATCTACACTAGCTCGTTTGTGAGTTTCAGCATTGCCCTATACTCAGCTTCGGCACTGGAACAAGAGACCACCTTCTGCTTCTTGCTCTTCCAGGTAACTAGGTTCCCACCTATGAAGGTGCAATATCCAGTGGTCGACTTCCTGTCCATCCTATCTCCTGCCCAATCCGCATCACAATAGCCCACCACTTCTGTGCTCTTATTGCACCCCATCCATACTCCAAGGTTTGGTGATCCATTTAGATACATCAGGATCCTCTCAACCATGTGTTGGCTCACCTGATTCACAGCAAAACATATATCAGGTCGGGTAATGGTAAGATATATCAACTTACCAACAAGCTTTCTATAAAGCTTAGGATCATGGAATGGCCGACGATCTTCAATCTCCCCCTCACGAGGAACCTTGTACCCATCCTCTAGTGGCATCTTGGCTGTCTTCCCTCCATTTTTCCCTGCATCTTTCAAAAGATCAAGTGTATACTTTCTTTGGGACAGAAACAAACCTTCCTTGGATCTACATATCTCAATACCAAGGAAGTATTTCATGTCTCCCAAGTCTTTAATTTCAAACACAGATTTAAGGAAGTCTTTAGTGGATTGAATACCTTCCTTGTCACTTCCTGTGACGATGATATCATCAACATACACAAGAAAGACAACTATACCTGATGTGGTCGAGAGAGTGAACAAGGTATGGTCCAATTCAGATTTCTTAAACCCTTTGCCATTGAGAGTTGTGCTCAACTTATTGTACCAGGCTCTTGGAGATTGCTTGAGACCATAGATTGCCTTCTTCAGCCGAAAAACATTTCCCTTCTTCACTAAGTATTCCAGACCTGGTGGAGGATACATATAAACCTCATCTTCAAGTTCTCCTTGGAGGAAGGCATTCTTCACATCCATTTGCCATAGACCCCACTCCAGATTAACCGCAAGAGACAGAATGATTCTAATAGTGTGAAGCTTTGCAACTGGTGCAAAGGTATCCACATAATCTTCTCCATAGGTTTGAGTAAAACCTCTTGCAACCAACCTGGTTTTCCTTCTATCAATCTTCCCATTTGCCAAGTATTTGATGGTAAAGATCCATCTACTGGTCACAGCCTTCTTCCCTTTTGGCAAGTCACTCTCGTACCATGTGTCATTCTTGATCATCGCACTTGCCTCAGCACCCACTGAATCCTTCCATTCCTTGTCTTTAACAGCTTCCTCATAGGATCTTGGTATATCGCTCTCGTCCAGACTGACCATAAAGAAACAATGCTCTTCTGGATACTTAGTAAAAGAGCAGACCACTTGAGATGGATGAGCAACAGCTTGGGTGTCATGTCTCCGATCCTAGGTAGGATCGTTGGGACGGACCATGGTACAAGAAAACGTACCAGCAAGGCCTTAGGGTCTAACCATGAGGTATCATGGTCCGGGAAGCAGGTTAAGTGAATCAGGAAGCTGATATTTAACCAGGAAAGGATGGAAGTGAGCTTAATGAAGCTTGGAGGTGTAAGGAAGAGCTCAAAACAGCTCAGGACAGCTTGAGGCAGCTCAACCAAGCTCTGGGTAAGCTCTGGGTAGCTCCCGGAAGCTTAAGGAAGCTGGACAAGAGTATAGGCAGCTGGACGATGCGCGGATGAAGCTCGGACCAGCTGGGAAGGAGCTCAACCAGCTAGGAGTAGCTCAGAGGTAGCTCACTCCAGGAAGGTCAGCTAGCTGGAGCTCATGGACTAGCTCACTCAGCTGGAGCAGCTAGTGGTCAGCTCAACTCAGCTCGGTGGAGTGTTATGGTCCGGGCCGGTGTTGTCGGGTCATGGGCGGTTATGGGCTTGGGTTAGTGTGGCATGATCCACCAGGGGATCATGGGTCTTGGCAAGTGGGTTAGGGTCGTGGGCAAGGCCATTGGGCTTATGATCAATCAGCCCAAAAGGTAAGGATGGGCAGTTGGGCAGTTATTGCTGAATGGGTGTAAACTGCCCAAAAGACACCCTTTCGCCCAAGGCAGTTGGGGGACTCCTTCTCCTTTATATAGAGGACCCTGGGCACGAAAATAACCATCATTTTCCATAGGAAAAACAGAGATACAAGTCGTGGGACAGAGAGACAAAAGGAGAGACAGAAATCTGCTTAAAGGTGGATATGGTGGAGATTAAGCAAGAAGAAGAGGAGGATCGTTTGGGGAAAGGCAAGGCCGACTGGAGTGGATAATAGAGGCATGCCTGAGACTCCTTCTAGATCCTGGAAATAAGGGAAAATACAGAGACATGGTCGGAATCAACACTCAAAGACCCAGAGGGGTGAGAAGACAACAAAGAGGCAGTTTTGGGGAAGATCAGTGGGAAAGTTATGAACGACCCATTGATGAGTTTTGATCCGTTTTGTTGACATCAAAGGAAACCTCCAGAGTTTGAGAACACATGAAAATGGTCAGAGAAGGAGAAGGATTGTGGCCAGAAGGATAGATCCTCTAAGGTTAGTGGTGTGGTTCATGTAAACCAGGGCCATGAACCATTGTGTGGAAACATGTGGTTTATGATCTCTGGAACTATGATCACGCCCATTTCTGTTTGTATACTTCTTATATCTTTCTCTCCTGTTATGTTTATGATAGTTTGGTGATCAGTACGGCCTTCCCATGGACCAAGCATAAGGCTGGTTCCATTGGACAGTTATCGGCCAGGAATGGATTCCATGATCCCCAAACTACTCTAAACGTGTTTGTTTGGCTTGGAAACTTGGGAATAGAAGTTTTAGGATTTATAAGAATTATTGGAAAAGACTAGACACGATTTGGACTTGAATTGCTCAAAAACCATATTTTGGTCCTTGGGCTGTTTGGGTCGGATCATAGGGTTCGGGGCGGTTTCTGGTGAATCCGACCATGGATTCCGTCTAGTTAGGATTTATCACGAATTTTCATGAATTTTATTTAGTTTTTGGATCACTTTTGAAAAAGGGTCAGAATTGGCCTAAGATGGTCATTAGGCGCAGAACCATGCAATTGCTTAGGTTTGTGGTTAGGTTATCGGATTAGTATGTATTGATTGCGCTTGAGTGGTTATAGAACATGTCTACTTGTTTCATACTGGTACCTTAGGGTAAGGCTGGTACTTGGTGGCGTTGACCACAAGTATGGAGCTGGTTGTGATTATGCAGGGAAGGTCAGGTGTGATCTGATCATGGCAAGGAAAGACGACCTGATTCATGGATGATGGATCAATGTGTCTGATCTGATTGATCAAAGTGTGCATCGGTTGTACGAACAAGACTGATCAGGTTCAATGGGACATGGTTCCATGGCCGGTTAGGTATGTGTGAAGACTCATCAGGTCTGAGTCATGTGGGGTGGTTGGTTGATTGACTTAGGATCTGATGGGTATTGATAGTCCAAGAGAGGAGGGACTTGGTATCATATTCTACAAAGCATAAGGATGATGCATGAGCTGAGAAGAGCCAGATGCATGTCATTACCATTGAAGACTTCCCAAAGGTTACTTGGTCAGTGGGGATGGTTGGTTGAATGACTAAGTAACCAAGGGGAGATGTTTATGCAGGTATAAGAGAGTTGGACGAGTTGGCAGGGAGCTGGGCTCAGCTATCTTTTAGCTCGATCAGCTGGAGGAGAGTAGATGGAACCTCAGGTGAAGTGGTTCAGCTTAGCTAGCTGGATGAGCTAGCTAAACAAGCTGAGGCAGCTGGCCTTAGCTCGGTTCTAGCTAGATGAGGTGAGTCAGCTCGAGGAGCTGGAAGAGCTAGCTAAGTCAGCTAAGGGGATGATCTAACCCATTCAGCTAAGAGGATGAGCTAACCAAATCAGATGGACAGATGAGCTAATAAGCTCCGTGGATGTGGCAAAGGTATGACTTAGCAAATACTTGGATAAAGTAATAACTTGCTAGGATGCTGGTAGAACGGTTTAGGGGAATGGAACCTCAGAATCTTATGACTTGGTTTGGGTTCAGAATCGATCTCTAAGCTAAAAGGGTAGTTGTAATACTAACCAAGGGCTGAGGTGGTTCGACCGGACAAGTGTTAGATTGGTTTTAGACCAATGGTTATTGTAGTATAATCCGCTGCGTATGAGTTGAACTAATTTAAGCTAGGGAATGACTAAGGTAGTCTTGAGCTAAGATCTAAGTTAGCCCTCGCCTATGGGCGATAATAAAGATAAAGGGCGAAAAATTTAGAGGTTCGGTCCGGAAGAGGACTGAGCGACGTGAGGCATCGACCACGGCCAGGAAGGTCGGATCGGGTCTTACATTGGGCATTGTAGTATACCCTAGTGTTAACCCAATCAGATGGTGGTCTTCTTATCCTAGAACTTCTCCTCAACTGTTGCTGCTGTTCTCCTTCCCCTTCTTCAGGTTCTTCCTCCTCTTGATGTTCAGTACTTCTTTGACCTTCTTGAGTATCACCACCTTGATCATGAGACCCGGAACTTCTATCTTCTTCTGGAGAGTCAAATTCCTCTTGACCCGAATCAAACTCTCCACTGCTACCAGTGCTTCCACCTTCCTGATCTTCAGTGTTTCCCCCATTATGACCAAGGTGGGGAGACTGATTTGCTTCATTTGTCCCTGCTGGACCATTTCCACCCGGGTTGTTGGTCACTCCAATGCCAAAACCTTCCAAGATAATCCTTAGAGTTGCGGCCTTATCCGAGGTAAGGTCCTTCAACTCATCTTGATTTTTCTCCTCATAGTACCCTCTTTCTTCTATGAACTTTACATCCCTACACACCAGAACTCTTCTTGCCACCGGGTCATAACATTTGTATCCCTTCTGAGTTGTGGAGTAGCCTATGAACATTTCCTTTGTACTCTTGGCTTCTAACTTGTTTATCATCTCTCCTGGAATCAGCACATAGCACAAGCATCCAAAGACCCGTAGATAGTCAACTGATGGTTTGTACTTGTTCAGAACCTCAAAAGGAGCTTGATCATGTAATACCTTTGTAGGGGTTCAGTTGATGAGATAACAAGCTGTAGCCACAGCATCACTCCAAAATCTCTTGGGAACATTTGCTTGAAACATTAAGGACCTTGCTACTTCCATGAGATGGAGATTCTTCCTCTCAGCAACTCCATTTTGCTGAGGAGTATAGGGGCAACTGGTATGGTGAAGGATCCCATGTCGAGCTAAGTGATCCTTGAATGCATGACTTGTGTACTCTCCTCCATTATCTGATCTAAAAATTTTAAACTTAGCATGATAATGGTTAGTCACATAGGATTGAAAGTTCCTAAATGCATCATGGACCCTATCTTTTGATGGAATGAGTGTTAACCAGGTGTATTTAGATTTTCCATCAATGAATGTTACAAAATACTTATGATTATCCCTAGATATGCAAGGAGCAGTCCAAACATCAGAATGAATTAAATCAAAGCACTTCTCTTAGACAGTAGATGATCTTGGAAAGACAGTCTTACAATGCTTGCCTAAAATGCAAGCTTCACACTCATTATTTTCGAAAACAACACCTGGTAACATCAAGTTCAAAGCTCTAAAATGAGGATGTCCTAGTCTAGAATGCCACAAAGCATTCTTATTTAAAGCAGAAGAAACATTAGTAACAGAACAACTAAAATCAGAAACAGGATCAAGCTCTTCAAGCATATATAACTAGCCCTTGGTAACTCCTTTTCCAATCATCTTTTGGCTCTCAATATCCTGAAACTCAACCTCGTTAGGACTGAATATCACCTTACAATTCAAATCATTAGTGCAGTTCTTAACAAATAACAACTTTGAAGTGAATTCAGGCATGTAGAAAGCTCTTGAGTTCTTACTAAACAATTTTAGATTTCCCACTCCTCTAATAGGAATCTTATCACCATTAGCAATTATGACATGACCATTAGCTGATTCAATGTCTTTGATCAGATTGGTGTCACTTATCATGTGATGGGAAGCTCCTGAGTCTACTATCAATGGTTTAGATGAGCTATTAGCAATGTGACAAGTAA
>CAJHQP010008244.1:0-27980 GCA_905132765.1 Moricandia arvensis
CATAAAAGCTTTGGCAACGAAACTTGAGGCGAGGTTTACCTAGTTTTAGTGAAACTAAGAATCCACAATACAACAATGCACAAGTATGCAACAATCAAACAAACTGGAAAAGGGAGATAACACCCAAACAAACCTGATATGGGACCCCGGAAGGGTCCCGGCGTCCTAGTGCGAGCTCTATCATATCCAAAGCATAAACTCTCCATTCCACTGCAGGACGCCTATGTATTGAGGTCATGATAGGTCAGATCGGTTGAGTATGGGATCGATAGTCCTCCTCCTTGACCTGACGACGAACTGAGCATTCCGCTGGCTATATGCCAGTTTTCTCAACAGTTGTAGCACGTAACAGAAGCTTTCCAATCCGGTTTATCAAAACTTGAATGGAACAATCACAGGAGAAATGTCCCAAACGTCCAAACGTATAACACTTGTTTGAGCTCAAGCTATCCTCACACTCCTCATTAACTGGCCATCTTTCCTCTCTTTAATTTACTAACAGCGTATTACCTCCTGAGTTCTATATTATAGCTAGTGTTTTCAGGTTCAGGTAAGTTTTGGAGACTTTTGGTGATTTTGGAAGGCTTTTTTGGAGGATGCCAAAACTGCCGCAGTTTGCGGCGATAGGAAGTTTAGCTACAGTGGAGACCCTTTACCAAGGTTTGATTGAAATTATTCTTGTAGGCTAAAATATAGGAATATTAGTTTGATTTTCCAATGGCAACGGTTTGAGAATCAGCTAGGATCTTAGAGCCCAAAGTTATGACTCTTTTTACTGAAAAAGTGGTTTGTCTGGCCTTCGCGAGAGGAAGCTGTCGAGAAGATGAATGGACTTTCGATAGGCGGCACAGCCCCTAGTTTCAACCGACCGTGATCCCATAATGCTGCGCTCAATTTTGTCATACCGACCTAAGCTTGATCCACTGCCAAATTACCACCAGGAATACCCTTGGGCCGCAAAAAACCGGTATTTTGTTATCGTGTGTGTGTTTAAGCAATTGTTTATACCATGCTATATTTTATTCATAGTTCTTAGATTAGGAGAGAAGGGAGGAACTCCTTAAGAGTCCTCCTAAACCTCATTTGAATTTGGTTTTATTTTAATTGATTTCTACTTCATATGTATTCATATGTGATTTCAGTGACAAACATCACGTCTAAGTAGATCCACCTGCTAGGTTTAGATTTCTAGAGTTTTGATGGATTAGCTGAAAAATAGAATAGCTAGAGTGTTTATTGCATCCTTCATAGGGTTGTTCTTATTTCTTGATTCTAGAGTAATTAACTAGATACTTTATCATAGGATAGTTAGGCGCACGCGAGAGCATGGTCTATTACATGAACTGAATCCTGCTGAGCTAGTTTGTTAGATACATGCGAGAGCTGATTTAATTAACTTAGTGAACTTATCGAATTAGATAGTACTGCTAGATTTAAGCAACCATCGATCGACATTAGTCCAATAGCATCAATCAACGGTCATTCCTAGTTCACATACGAGTGTTGGAAAAAGGACTAGTTAATAGATTAGACTCGCAGCGAGAGCTGGTTGTCTTTTAGATTAGATATCGAGTTCTAAGATTGATACCTTTAGCTTCTATCCTCTATAGTCCACTTGCCTGAAACCATAAGTCTAGCACTCATCCTTCTATCAAACAATAAACTCCCTGATTTACTTGTTTTCTTATTTATTACTCTATATATTATCTGACCTAGCGTAGTATGAAACTCAAGTCTATTGTTTGATATATTGAGTATATGTTGATACGATCATTAGGTACTTCAATTGATCTCTTATTTAAGAGAGTTGCTCTTAGGGTAGTTTGAGCACATCAGAGTTCCAAACCCATTAATTGACAATAATCCCTCCCAAAAACATGCCCCAAACACACAACAAATAATCACATAACAAACATGCATGAAACTGAACAATGAAGAAGCGATAAAACAATGCATGCATTCAATCTCAATGCGAAGACTAATCTCGACTTGTAAGACCAAGACAGCGGTATGCCTTGTCCAACTCGACTCTGTCTAGACACACCCTAGACACCACAATCATATAACTCAGTTGCTAGAACCAGCTAAGACATCCTAGGGTCCCTTCACATCACATCGGAAGCTTCACCACCTCATAAACTGAACACTCCCGGTTACAAACACTAAAGTCACATAGCTGGAACAAATCATCTTCAGAGAATCGACAAGCAAACGAGATACAACCGATCTGCATCGTCATGCAGCACTCGTCCATGGGTGCGGCCAACTTCACGAGACGAGCGGATGAGGGTAGGTCAACCCACATCACAGCCATCAGAGAATCACTCCACAAGCAAGATACCACTGGGGTCTCCATAGAATCGCTCCTCAAGCGAGTTACCACGGGAACACTAGATCATCCTCTAAAGAAACGCTTTGCAAGCAAGATACCACCGGAGTCACATCGTCAATCTCAACTAATCCCCCATCAAGTGACAAACACCTGAGGGATTAGCGACGGGTTGCATGTTCTACTCCTCCTGGAATAGACAATTCAACACAAGCACTATTCTCCGCGAATAAGCGACTCAACGAACTACTAGTCATAGCTAGCCTACTTGGTTACGCTAGACTCGTCATGAAACCACTAAACACACAATAGGCATAGCCATCTACATGGTTACGCTATACTTACCTCACAAGTCAATATCAAACACATGCATGACAACTTAGAGACATGAATGACTATCAATTTCACATCATCTCTATGCATGCATCCTGACACAACTTAACATTATGCATGACTAATCATTCTCTTAACATCTAGATGACCATGAATTCTTAAAATGGATGTAACATAACATCATAACATCCTCTAGATAAACATGCAACATATCACAAAATATACGGTCATGCATCATAACATCATCATCATATATATGGTCATGCATCATAACATCATCATCATCTACACAAGCATGCAACATCAAATCAATATTATCAAGATAAGAATGCAATAACATAATAACACCATCATGCATGGCGCATACACACATTCTCGACCACCTGCAAAAAACCGTTAATTTTACCCACCTCGGGTTAGCTCAAAGACAAACTCGGTCTAAGCTCTCCACCTGCATTAAGACCATTAAAAAATATAAACAATTTTACTGGAACCCACCTAGATCTCGAACTAAGGAAGAAAGACACGACCCGAACTCCCCATACTCTCTTCCTAAACGCCTAACTTCCTAAACCTAGAGTTCTCCTCCGAACACCCACTATCTCTCACTAGAAGCACTCTCACTATTTTAGGGAAGTAAAGCCACTGTTTTGGATGAAAAAAATGAAGGAGAGGAGCTGAGTATTCATAAGAAAAGGAGACTTTTGCACGGCTATGCAAGGTGTGACTTCCACATTCATTTTGGATATGAAATGTGGACACATAAAATCTAAAGAGACAAATGGCCAAGATCTCTTCTCCTCATGAAAAGTATACAGCTTCTAGAAGTTATTTATTAATGGTGCCACACGTCCACCATTTCCAGCCAATGAGATTTTGAACTTGCCTCACTTAAGATCGCGCCATATAGCTTTTTCAACGACCAATAATACT
The DNA here is from genome assembly GCA_905132765.1 of Moricandia arvensis. Classification (NCBI taxonomy): domain Eukaryota; kingdom Viridiplantae; phylum Streptophyta; class Magnoliopsida; order Brassicales; family Brassicaceae; genus Moricandia; species Moricandia arvensis. The sequence goes on from CAJHQP010008244.1 coordinate 3,596, forward strand.
CCGCCATGTCATCTCTGATCACTAAACTCTTGCCACTTCACCCTGATTCTAAATTCTTCAAATGAATGTAGTGTTACAAGAAAACATTCCAAAATGCTTTAATCCACTTTGTTTGACCAAAATCGTTATCGGCTCTACCGCTCTGATTCGACTGATGAAGACTAGATTATCGACAACTCTTGACTCCTCCTAAAATTGATTTTATCACGACTATATGTCGTATATTATAACTACATGAGTTTTCTAGACAAGTTCCTACTATATTTACATCAGCATTATCAAATTTTGCCTATGACCCGTCGAACGTTAGTTGCTGTTGACATCGACTCAAAAGCCACAATCATGCGTGTTCCAATTTGAGCTACGCATGACCAAACTTCTAAGCATAGACTGCTTCTAAAGACTACTAAAACTCATGTTCTCTCATTAATTTTTACTATTGTGTCTTGACATATATATACTCTCATCGGGGTTATTACACAACTCTCTGGAAGTGCACTATGGTCTTGTTGTAAGGAACCTTTCTTAGAGTAGATATGATTGAGGAGATAAAATACTCAGATGGAGAAAACATGAGTAGAAATGGCTTCAGAGGATCAGCACTAGAGGTTTGGTTGAAGCAGACTATGTTTTGGTCGATATATTTGAAGTGAAGGTCGACGAGGACAAAAGTGATATTTTGAAGACATGTGAACTAGGAGTATTGTTTCTTAGTTCACTCAAGGGAGTTGTATTAGGAAATATGGTACTCTCTCAACTCATAAGATATGCAAAAACCCTTGCATCTTATGTATATGAATCTCACTTTCCTAAACTCATTAGGAATTACAAAATAGATATTTTCCTATTCTATAGCTCAATAGAATTAGGTAACTTGACACCCAAGTTATTGCTAGCTTAACTCAACATTCTCCCCCTTAAGCTTGAAATCTCCATTCTTCAACTCTTGAACTCCAATGATACTTCTCATCTCTTTAAATTTAATCCTTCCAAGTGCTTTTGTAAGTATGTCAGCCTTTGCTTCACTCTAGCAACATGTTCTACACTTACAAGTCCTTTCTCAACACATTCTCTAATGAAATGGAACCTTGTGTGAATGTGCTTACTACGCCCATGGAACACCGGATTCTTGGACAAAGTTATAGCATACTTGTTATCAATTTTTATCACCACCCTCTTGTTTGTATGACCAAAAATCTCAGTGAGAAGATCCTGCAACCATATGGCTTGCTTCGCTGTCTCTGTTGCAGCCATGAACTCAGCTTCACATGATGAAAGAGCAACTATCTCTTGTTACTGAGAGCACCATGTGATAGGATTCCCACCGAGATAGAAGATATGACCAGTGGTGCTTTTCCCATCGTCTGGATAAACATTGTAACTACTATCACTGTAACCTATTAACCCTTCTTGCGGTCTTGCTTCAAACCTCAAGCCATGCGATAAATTACCTTGTAGATATCTCAGAACTTGTTTTAGTGCAGCCTTATGAGACTCTTTTGGACAGTGCATATAACGACTTAGAATTCCCACGCTACACGCAAGATCAGGTCTTGTGTGTATCAAATATCGCAAGCAACCAATGTGTCTTCGATACTCTGTTTCATCCAAACTATCTTCCTCTTCTGCCTTGCCCAACTTCAGACCAGCATCTATAGGTATATGTGTTGCATTACACCCTTTCATCCCGGCTTCTTCTAGGATCTTTTGAGCATATTTCTCTTAACTCAAAATTGTACTCCCCTTCTTCTGTGTGACTTCTATCCCGAGGTAATAGCTCAGTCTACCGAGGTCAGTCTACCGAGGTCTTTCATGTCAAACTTGGCTTCCATATCTCTCTTAAAGTCATTGATCATGGCCAAACTAGATCCCGTTATGAGTAAATCGTCTACATAAACAGCTACTACCAAAAGATGATCTTGCTTCTTCTTTCGATAAAGAAATGGCTCTTTCAAACATCGAACAAAGTTCAGCTCGATCAACACTGTAATAAGCTTCTCGTTCCATGCTCTTGGAGCTTGACGAAGACCGTAAAGTGTCTTCTTAAGTTTGTAGACTTTAGCTTCCTTTCCTTTTATGGCATAACCCTCCGGTTGAGACACATAAACCTCCTCCTTCAAGTCACCATGCAAGAATGCGGTCTTAACGTCAAGATGATGTAGTTCCCAATCTCGTGTAGCTGCTATTCCAATGATCAAACGAACTGTCTCAATCTGTGCGACAGGTGCAAAGACTTCATCAAAGTCTATTCCATGTTTCTGTATGTAGCCTTTTGCCACCAAACGCGCCTTGTATTTGTTAATACTCCCATCAGAATTTTTCTTAACCTTGAAGATCCACTTCAATCCTATCGCTTTAGAATGTGGTGGAAGATCAACAAGAACCCACGTCTCATTCTTTACTATCGATTCAATATCATCCTCACAAGCATCTCTCCACACTTTCAACTCTTTTGCTTCCTCATAGTTCCATGGTTCTTCATTCACTAGCATTAAGAGATGATCACATTCAATCTCGCAAAGTGTCTCATACATCTCGTCTTCCTCCAGTAAAAGCTCGTAGTTGTTGAGATAACTTGGTAAGTTTCTGGTGCGAGAAGATCGTCTCAGAATCACAGGTGATTCGTTTTGAATTTCATTCCCTGTAGATTCTGCGTCCACTTCTTCATTTATTATCGCGTTATATCGAGAAACTACTTCTTCTCCAACTCCTCTGAACCCAAAATCGATAATTCTTGCATTGTCTTGCTCCTCTTTCTCTAACTCTGGCCACCTCCATCTTTGTTCTTCACTAAATACCACGTCTCTACTAACTACTATTCTCCGAGTAGTTGGATCAAGAAGCCGATAAGCTTTTGTTCCTGGTTCAGTACCAAGATGAACAAGAGTTCTCGACCTATCATCCAGCTTCTTCAGATGTGGCGTGGCTACTTTCACATGAACAACACAACCAACGACCCTTATATGTCCTACATTCGGTTTCTTTCCCTTGAAACTTTCGTAAGGAGTCTGAAGTACTAGAGTTCTTGTTGCTATCCTATTGATAAGATAGGTTGAATGCCTAACCGCCTCACCCCATAAGTAGTTTGGAACATCCATATGTTTTAAGATACTTCTCGTCATCTCAAGTAGCGTTCTGTTTCTCCTCTCGACAACTCCATTCTGCTGAGGTGAATATGGCGCTGTGAGATGGCGTTCTATGCCCATGCTATCACAGTACTCCTTGAACTCTAGTGATGTGAACTCTCCTCCTCTGTCAGTTCGTAACGTCTTGATCTTAGCACTTGTCTCATGTTCTACTATAGCTCTGAAACGTTTAAACTTGACAAAAGCTTCACTCTTCTCCCTCATGAGAATGGTCCACATACATCTCGAGTAGTCATCGATTATCACGAAGACATATCTACTTCCTCCGGTTGTGGGCGGTGTGATCGGACCGCATAGATCTCCATGTACTAATTCAAGAAATTTTGTTGCACGGTACAAGCTTGTTGTTGGAAACGAGCTTCGTATTTGTTTTCCACGCAGACACGATGTACATGTCTCCTTCTCTACTTCAAAACGAGGCATACCAATTACCATATCCTTGTCAACCATAAGCTTCATATTTCTCAGACCCACATGTCCTAAGCGTGAGTGCCACCTCGACGACTCCTTATGAAGAGCCAACTGCAAACACTTCTTTAACTCCACCTCCATGATGACCTTGTAAAGTCGATTGGGTGATCGTTTTGACTTTACAATGAGCTTATTGTCTCGATCATATAAGAACAACCAGTTTTCTTTCATTCTCACCTCACAGCCAGCCTCAGCTGCTTGTCCAAGGCTTATAATATTACTCTTGAGCTCTGGAATGTAGTAAACATCTGAAAGAATTTCTTCTCACCACCACCGGTTCTGAATATAACTGAGCCTTTTCCAGTTATATCTATCTGTGAATCGTCCCCAAACCTCACCTTTCCATTTATTTTTCTATCAATCTTTGAGAAGTACTCTAGAGTACCCGTCATGTGATAGCTGGCTCCATTGTCTAAATACCACAAATTATCTCCAGCTGACGTCCTCTCAAGCTTTGTGGGTATCATCTTCTGTTCATTGAGATACACAATCTCGTTAACCATCAATTCATCAGCTTCATGTGTAGTATATGTCTCGTTTTCATGTGTTTCTTGGAGTTTAAGTAAGCGATCTGGACAATTCTGAGCAAAGTGCCCAAGCTTATCACATCTGAAACACACAACTCTGGATGCATCTCGATTGTAGCCTCCGCCATTGTACCCATACCGACCACGTCCTCTTCCTCAGTACTCATATCGACCACCTCTGCCTCTGCCTCTAGAGGAGTCGTATATGTCTTGATAGCCTTGTGGGCGCGCTTGTGTGTCATTTTTAGCATACATCAATTTATTTTGATTTTGTTCTTCTTGTTTCTCTTCTTCCTCCTCTGAGATTCTCTCTTCGTATGCTTTCAACCGTCCCACAATGTCTTCGAAGCTTGTTTTATTTAGATCATGAACTTGCTCCAAGGCAGCGATGATGTGTATGTATTTCTTTCTTGGTAGGCTATGAAGAAATTTCTTAACGATCCTCGGTTCCTCTACAGTTTCTCCCAGAGCTGCAGACTTTGTTGACAATTCAGAGAGTTTCCCGACAAAACTATCAATGGAGTCAGTGTCCTTCATCTTAAGTCTGTCAAAATCAGCTTTTAAAGTCTGCAATCGTGCTTCTCGTACACGGTCAGCTCCCATATGCCTCAACTTTATCGCCTCCCAAATCTCTTTTTCGGTAGTAAGATTTCCCACTTGCATCAATAATGATTTTGGTATCGACTGGAACAGTAATGCTCTTGCCAAATCATTCTTCTCTCCGATATCTCCTGGATCAATGGCCTCCCAGACCTTATGAACCTTTAACTCCGCCTGCATCCTTATTTTCCATACAGTATAATTAGTATCATTAAGATGCGGACACTGAATGGACGACGAGGCACTTTTCTTGTTGCTATTCACTGCAACGATTTCTCCCATGCTCTCTTTGACTCAATATATGCTATGATACCAATTATTGAATCAAAGACTTAACTCAAACTCTAAAACTCTTTATTGATATCTCATTGTCTTAGAAAACTTACTCAAAACTAAGACTCTCTCAACTCACAAGATATGCAAACACCCTTGCGTCTTATATATATGAATCACACTTTCCTAAACTCATTAGGAATTACAATTTTCCTATTCTATAGCTCAATAGAATTAGGTAACTTGACACCCAAGTTATTTCTAGCTTAACTCAACAGCCGAGATGAGAATGATAAACACCTAACTTGTGGGGAACGTTACGACGAGTTGACAAACTCATGGGAGGTGATACCAAACATGCTCAAAAACATGATATTCAAATCTTCCCAATCTCTGCCCCTCATTGCAGTGGTCAAAGACAACCTCTACTTGTTGGAAACATTTTCGAACAAGCTTTGTGTATATGATACAAATGCAAACGTTTGGAAGAAACTAGGTATTGTTCCTGTGAACACAAACAATATCTTAGGTTGGGGAGTTGCGTTTAAATCAATTGGAGACAAGCTTTTGTTGGTTGGACCTTCTATATCTTGGCATAGGACAATAGTGTATTACACATGTTGTCATTCTCCAAATTTAGATGTGCAGATTTGGGAAGAATTAAGACATTGTTGCGGTGGTGAACAGCTCCACCAATTTATCCAGAACTGTTGTGTGATGTTTGCATAAACTTTCGTTCAAGATGGGCTTAGCAACATACCTGATTTGTGTTTAAAATTATTCTTTGGCGATCTAAATTTGTATTTGTATGTTGTTATTTTGTTTTCTTGTGTTTTTATTTTGCATTTGGGAACAAAAGTTAGTGTTTCATTTGTTTTATGTTGTTTAATATAAGTGTTTGTGTTTGTGTGAAAAATAATAATGTTTAAGTTTATTTAATGTTTACTAGATTTTGACTTGCGCTTTGAAAGTGTGAGATGGCTTTTGGCTTAACTATTTCGGTTTAAATGAACAAAGATTTTTTGTTCAAACTTTAACATATCAGTTTAAACGTCAAAAAGCTTTTTTGGTTTAGTACTATAAAATAAATTTTTTCAGTCAAACTGTGTGATTTGTTCTTTTGGTATAATCAAATATAAAAGAGATTTAAAGATGATATGTATATTTAATTAGCATGCCATTATAAAATAGAGACTTGAGCTTTTATTAGTGAAATATAATAAATATATGGATTGTCACTCTTAATAAATTGAATTTCTCATATCCTACATTCATATCATAATCTAAATAAATAGTGATACGATTATAAACCCAAATTATTTTTATCATCATTACTGGATTTCTTTTTGTAAATGTACCACTAATTTTTTTATAAATATATAACGACATGCACTTTTAAAGCACGGAATAAGTTCTGGTTACAAAACTTTTATTTAATAGAATGTTATCTATAATTAATATTTGATTTTTAGATTTTGAAATTTTGATAAATAATAGGTAGTGTTGATTCGTTATTATTTTTAAATGTATTATTATAGTTAATAGGCTGTTATTCCTATTGATAACCAATAAACATTTCATATGTGAAAATTAATATGGAAAATAGAATATTTTGTAGATGATTTAAATCAATAACAATCTTGTTGAAATTTAAATGTTCAAAATCAAATGATGATTATTGCTATTGGTTTGTTACCCAATAATACATTAATGAGGCACATGATTTTATTAGTCAATATCTTAAATTAAGAAAGATATTTTAAAATCAAAAAAGCATAGTCAAAATGTTATTTTGTCACCATTATAAATCATCTTAGAAATTACCAGAAACTTAGTCAAAAATTTGATATTTAAGTAATTAGTATTAATATATGATGGTAAAATTTAAATAAGTTTCTATAAATTTGTTCAAAATCTTAAAAACATATATCATTGGTATTTATGGTAAAAAAAATTCAAAACTTCATTTTTATGGTAAGAAAATAAATAAAAATCCTTACGATGGTAGAGAATTAAAATCAAGTGCATTATATATTAGTAAATTTGCCACATATCAATTTTAAAATTAGTAGCACCACGTATTTGTGATCTATTAGATATAAGTGGGAAATAAGTGTGTGCTTGATACAGAATTTTTTATAATAAGGTATGTATGTAACATATGTTTATAACAAAGATTTAATATTATATTGATGTAATACTTTATTTCAATATTAAAAATTTTAAAATAAAAGAGAAATCCTGAAAGAATACCTTGAGATCTAAAGTTAGCAAAAAAAAAGAATACCTTGAGATGATAAACACCTAACTTGTCGAGAACGTTACGACGAGTTGACAAACTCATGGGAGATGATACCAAACATGCTCAAAAACATGATATTCAAATCTTCCCAATCTCCGCCCCTCATTGCAGTGGTCAAAGACAACCTCTACTTGTTGGAAACATTTTCGAACGAGCTTTGTGTATATGATACAAATGCAAACGTTTGGAAGAAACTAGGTGTTGTTCCTGTGAACACAAACAATATCTTAGGTTGGGGAGTTGCGTTTAAATCAATTGGAGACAAGCTTTTGTTGGTTGGACCTTCTAAATCTTGGCATAGGACAATAGTGTATTACACATGTTGTCCTTCTCCAAAATTAGATGTGCAGATTTGGGAAGAATTAAGACACTGTTGCGGTGGTGACCAGCTCCACCAATTTATCCAGAACTGTTGTGTGATGTTTGCATAAACTTTCGTTCAAGATGGACTTAGCAACATACTTGATTTGTGTTTAAAATAAGTCTTTGGCTATCTAAATTTGTAGTTGTATGTTGTTATTTTGTTTTCTTGTGTTTTTATTTTGCATTTGGGAGCAAAAGTTAGTGTTTCATTTGTTTTATGTTGTTTAATATAAGTGTTTTTGTTTGTGTGAAAATAATAATGTTTAAGTTTATTTAATGTTTACTAGATTTTGACTTGCGTTTTGAAAGTGTGAGATGACTTTTGGCTTAACTATTTCGGTTTAAATGAACAAAGATTTTTTTGCTCAACTTTAACATTTCAGTTTAAACGTCAAAAAGTTTTTTGGTTTCGTACTAAAAATTAATATTTTCAGTCAAACAGTGTGATTTGTTCTTTTGATATAATCAAATATAAAAGAGATTTAAAGATGATATGTATATTTAATTAGCATGCCATTATAAAATAGAGACTTGAGCTTTTATTAGTGAAATATAATAAATATATGGATTGTCACTCTTAATAAATTGAATTTCTCATATCCTACATTCATATCATAATCTAAATAAATTGTGATTCGATTATAAACCCAAATCATTTTTATCATCATTATTGGATTTCTTTGTAAATGTAACACTAATTTTTTTATAAATATATAATGACATGCGCTTTTAAAGCTCGGAATAAGTTTTGGTTACAAAACTTTTATTTAATAGAATGTTATCTATAATTAATATTTGGTTTTTAGATTTTAAATTTTGATAAATAATAGGTAGTCTTGTATTGTTTTGTTTTAAAATGTATTATTATAGTTAATAGGGTGGTATTCCTATTGATAACCAATAAAACAATTTCATATGTGAAAACGTAAAATGGAAAGTATAATATGATGCACATGATTTAAATCAATAACAATCTTGTTGAAATTTAAAAGTTCAATATCAAATGATGATTATTGCTATTGGTTTGTTACCCAAGAATAAATTAATGAGGCACATGATTTTATTAGTCAATATCTTAAATTAAGAAAAATAATTTAAAATGAAAAGGCATAGTCAAAATATTATTTTGTCACCATTATAAATCATCTTAGAAATTACCAGAAACTTAGTCAAAATTTGATATTAATTAATTAGTATTAATATATGATGGTAAAATTTAAATAAATTGCCATAAATTTGGTCAAAAATTCAAAACATATATCATTGGTATTTATGGTAACAAAATTTAATTAAAAACTTCATTATTATGGTAAGAAAATAACTAAAAATCCTTACTATGGTAGAGAATTAAAATCAAGTGCACTATATATATTTAGTAATTTGCCACATATCAATTTTCATAATTAGTAGTACCACATCTTTCTGAATCTATTAGATATAATTGGTAAATAAGTGTGTGCTTGATACAAAATTTTCAAAATTAAGGTATGTATGTAACATATGTTTATAACAAAGATTATAAAATTTTATTGAGGTGATAATTTATTTTCAATGTTAAAAATTTTAAAAAAAAAAATAGTAAGCCTGAAAGAATACCTTGAGATAAAAAGTTAGCAAAACAAAAAAAAAGAATATCTTGAGATGGTATTTTGTGTTTTCTAGTAAAATATTTTTTGTATATTTTATCTGGTTTTTGATAGTGGTTTGTCTATTGTTTTGAATAGAGAGCTGATTTCTTGTTTTCAAAAGTGATACATCATATCAAATTCACTACTTAATAAGTTTTTTGTTGTTACTATTGTTTAATTAATTTGATCCAATTTTTAAAAAATTTGATGTTTAACATTAGAAAAACTTAAGATTTACATCAAGACTGGACCGAAAATTCTTAAAAATGTAGTTATATGTAGTAGAAAATATATACCTGATAATAGATTGAGAGATAATTTACTCATAGTATTATATATGGAATATACAGGAAATGATGTCAAAAGAAGAGGTTAAAATTAATCGAGAAATGTTGATGTTAAGAAAAGATCAGTCATCTAGAATTGGAGAAAGTTTGAGTCAATCTGAGCCAAGGAAGCTTCTAATTGTTGGCATTAAACCCACCATACCTGATCTGAATGCGGAACCTTGTTCTGATCCGGAAGAAGAAGAAAATGGAGAATTCAGAAAAACAATTAAGATTCATTCAGGTTTAATAGCTCATGATGCATGTTATGTTGAGCCTAAGATTTTTACGAGCTTGAGGTCGAGATTTTTGCCCGTCTTCCATGCTTTGAATATTGGAAATTGCAACTCCTCAATAAGAAATTTTTGCAGTTGTTAAAGAGCTGTGAGATTTTCAGGGTGAGACAAGAACGAGGACTTGTGAAACCATATGTGTTTATTCATTCGGGTGGTAAAGACCGTTGGACAATGTTTGATGAGGATTTTAAGAATTTTCGTAGACTTCCAGAATTTTCTTCTGACGATTGCTTCTTTAGTAGTGATAAGGAAACAATTAGTGCGGGAACACAACTAATCGTCATTGGGAAGGAGATCATGAGTATTGTGGTGTGGAGATATGAGCTAGAAAATAATAGGTGGTTCAAAGGACCTTCAATGATCACACCGAGGGTCATGTATGGTTCTGCGAGCCGAGGGGATCATGCCTTTTTTGCTGGAGGAATCCATATTAATGAAAAAGGCATCTATGTAGTTGTGAACACCGCAGAAAAGTATAATGCTCGTACAAAAATGTGGACTGAGATTCAGGGAATGCATAAACCAAGGAAGTTTAGCTCAGGGTGTTTCTTACGCGGAAAGTTTTACGTTCTTGGTGGCCGAGATGAGAATGATAAACACCTAACTTGTGGAGAACGTTACGACGAGTTGACAAACTCATGGGAGATGATACCAAACATGCTCAAAAACATGACATTCAAATCTTCCCAATCTCCGCCCCTCATTGCAGTGGTCAAAGACAACCTCTACTTGTTGGAAACATTTTCGAACGAGCTTTGTGTATATGATACAAATGCAAACGTTTGGAAGAAACTAGGTGTTGTTCCTGTGAGCACAAACAATATCTTAGGTTGGGGAGTTGCGTTTAAATCAATTGGAGACAAGCTTTTGTTGGTTGGACCTTCTAAATCTTGGCATAGGACAATAGTGTATTACACATGTTGTCCTTCTCCAAACTTAGATGTGCAGCTTTGGGAAGAACTAAGACATGGTTGCAGGTGGTCATCAGCTCCACCAATTTATCCAAAATTGTTGTGTGATGTTTGCATAAACTTTCGTTCAAAATGGACTTAGCAACATACTTGATTTGTGTTTAAAACAATTCTTCAATGATCTAAACTATGTTGTTATTTTGTTTTCTTGTGTTTTCATTTTGCATTTGGGAACAAAAGTTAGTGTTTTCATTTGTTTTATGTTGTTTAATATAAGTGTTTTTGTTTGTGTGAAAATAATATCGTTTAAGTTTATTTAATATTTACTAGATTTTGACTTGAGTTTTAAAAGTGAGGATGAATATTTGCCATAATTATTTCGGTTTACAGGAACAATGATTGTTTTGTTTAAACTTTAGCATTTTAGTTTAAATGTCTATAAGTTGTTTTGTTTCGTACTATAAAATACATATTTTCAGTCAAATGTGTGATTTTTTCTTTTGGTATAGTAATATGCATATTTAATTAGAATGTCATTATAAAGTATAGACTTGAGCTTTTATTAGTCAAATATAATAAATATATGGATTTTCAGTCTTAATAAACTGAATTTCTCATATCATACATTAATATCATAATCTAAATAAATTGTGATTTTATTATAAACCCAAATCATTTTTATCATCATTAGTGGGTTTCTTTGTAAATGTAACACTAATTTTTTTATAAATACATAATGACATGCGTTTTTATAGCGGAATAAGTTTTGATTACAAAACTTTAATTTAATAGAATGTTAACTATAATTAATATTTATTTTTTAGTTTTTTTAATTTCGATAAATAATAGGTAGTCTTGATACGTTATTATTTTTAAATGTATTATCTAACCTATTAAATTAGGGTCCTATTTTTATCTACTATTAACAAGTCATAGTAGGACCACTTAAAGAATTAGTTAAGATGACATATTTGATTATTTAAATTAATAATAAACCAACTCTAAATTTAAATTTTACTTTTATTTATAACAAAATATGTTGAGAAAAAATCTAACAAAATATTACTTAAAAATTTAAATATTTTTTTAGAAAATAACACATTAATAAATTTTGTAACTAGTAATATAATATTATTATAAATCAATGTTAACTAAGATTTTATTATAAAACAAGGAAATAAAAATTATATACTGTTTTTTATAAATTATGTAAATATATTCTAGATTATATAAAATAGCAGTGCTACATGAATTAAATATGATAAAATTATATTAAATAGATAATTTAACAATTTTTAAATTTATAAATTTTTCATTTAAATAAATTATCACTCATCATTAAAATGGCTTAAAATTCGTAAACTATATAATATTTTTATACAAAATAAATGTATCAACATAGATTAAACTTATATGTATATATATATCTACAACTTTTTATTTATTTTGAAACTCTCAACAATATATTGTTTAAAAATGTTTGTATACAAAAAATATAATAGGTTATTTAAACTCAAAATCATAATATTGAAAATTTTACAAAAGATAAAATCATAAATAACAAAAAATACCTTTTTGAAATGCACCACGAAAAAACTATTTATATATGTTTTAAATTAAAAAAATCTAAAATTTTGAAGTCTTAATTTAAAAAAAATAAAACTTAATATCATAACATCCAAAATATCCTCTATCAATAAAATTTACTAAAATGATATGATAGATACTACTATGTATAAAATTTACTAAAAATAAGGCTATATTATTTAAACAAAACAGTTTTTTACTTATAAATACCATAAAATACTAAAATGATATATGTTAAAGTATATTTCTTATACACAACATGTAAATAGAAATGATCTTAAATATATTTATTTTATATAATATAAATATATAAAATTTAAAATATATTATATGCAAAATGTATAAATTAAAAAAAGCATATTATGAAAAAGTTCTCTATTTGATTATTTCATATGGTTATTTTATTGTATCTAACTCAAAAATATATTAGTAAGTAATAAAACTTAATAACAAAGTAAAATTTTTTAAACTAAGTAATAATGAATAGGAAATATAAATAATAATATTATAGATTTACATAATATATAACACTAAAATAAAATTATATAGTTGTAGTAATATCTAATACATTTATAAAATAGAAAAATATTCGCACGGACGTGCGGGTTAAAATCTAGTTATAGTTAATAAGGTGTTATTCCTATTGATAACCAATAAACAATTTCATATGTGAAAAAATAAAATGGAAAATATAATATTATGCACATGATTTAATCGATAACAATCTTGTTGAAATTTAAAAGTTCAATATCAAATGATGATTATTGCTATTGGTTTGTTACCCAAGAATAATTTAATGAGACACATGATTTTATTAGTCAATATCTTAAATTAAGAAGAATAATTTAAAATAAAAGCATAGTCAATATTTTATTTTATCACCATAATAGATCATCTTAGGAATTACAAGAAATTTAGTCAAAATTTTGTTAACAGTAATTAATTAATTAGTATTAATATATGATGGTAAAATTTAAATAAATTTGGTCAAAAATTCAAAACATATATCATTGGTATTTATGTTAACAAAATTTAATTAAAAACTTCATTATTATGGTAAGACAATAACTAAAAATCCTTACTATGGTAAAGAATTAAAATCAAGTGCAGTATATATATTAGTAACTCGCCACATATCAATGTTCATAATTATTAGCACCACATCTTTCTGATTTATTAGATATAATTGGGAAATAAGTGTTTCCTTAATACATAATTTTCTATTTTAAGGTATGTATGTAACATATGTTTATAAGAAAGATTATAATATTTTATTGAGGTGATAATTTATTTTCAATAATAAAAATTGTAAAATATAAGAGAAAGCTCGAAAGAATACTTTGAGATCAAAAGTTAGAAAAAAAAGAATATCTTGAGATGGTATTTTCTGTTTGTGTTTTCTAGTAAAATATTTTTTGTATATTTTATCTGGTTTTTGATAGTGGTTTGTCTATTGTTTTGAATAGAGAGCTATGATTTCTTGTTTTAAAAAGTGATACATCATATCAAATAGACTACTTAATTAATTTTTTGTTGTTACTAATTAATATCTCATGATGTATGTTATGTTGAGCCTAATATTTTTTACAAGATGAAGAGGAAGAGGGAGGAAGGACAAGAATGAGGACTTGCGAAAATGTATGTGTTTATTCATTCGAGCGGTCAAAACTGTTTGACAAGTTTGATGAGGATTTTAAGAATTTCCAGAATTTTCTTATGGCCATTGCTTCTTTCGTAGTGATAAGGAAACAATTAGTGCGGAACGCAACTAATTGTCATTGGGAAGAGATCAAGAGTATTTTGGTGTGGAGATATGATCTAGAAAATAATAATTGGTTTAAATATCCTTCAATGATCACACCGAGGGTCATGTTATGGTTATGCGAGCCGAGAGGATCATGCATTTTTTTTCTAGAGGAATCCATATAATGAAAAAGTCATCTATGCTTAACATTCCAGTTTAGATGTAAGTTGTTTTGTTTCGTACTATAAAATACATATTTCAGTTAAGATGTGTGATTTTTTTCTCTTGGTATAATCTAATACAAAAGAGATTTAAAGATGAAATGCATATTTAATTAGTATGACGTTCGAAAGTAGAAAACATGTGCTTTCGTTACTGAAATATAATAAAGACATGGATTGTCAGCCATAATAAAATTGAATTTCTCATATTTTACATTTATATCATAATCTAAATAAATAGTGATACAATTTTAAACCCATATTTTTTTCTTCATCGTTGGGTTTCTTTGTAAAAAGTAACACTATTTTTGATAAATACATTATGACATGCGGCTTTTAAAATGTGAAATAAGTTTTGGACACAAAACTTTTATGTAATAGACTGTTAACTATAATTATTATTTGATTTTTAGCATTTGAATTTTGATAAATAAGAAGTAGTGTTGATACATTATTATTGTAAATGTATTATTACAGTTAATAAGGTGTTGATTCTATTCATAACCAATAATAATTTCCTATGTCGAAAAAATGAAATGAAAAGCATAATATTATGAACAATTTTAAATTGATAACAATCTTGTTGAAATTAAAAGTTCAATATCAAATGATGATTATTGTTATTGGTTTGTTACCCAATGATAATTTAATGATGATGACGATTTTGATTAGTCAATATCAGAATTAAGAAAATTAATTTGAAATTAAAAAGCATAGTTAAAGTTGTTTTGTCAGCATAATAAATCATCTTAAAATTACGAGAAACTTAGTCAAACTGTAAAAAAATATGCAATTAATTAGTAGTATATGATGGTAAAAGTTAAATAGATTCCTAGAAACTCGGTCAAAATTTTCAAAACATATCCTCCGCACCAGCTGAAAAAGCCCTTTCTCTAGCGGCTACCTTTGAAGATAGTCAATCTATTGGGTTCATCTACGACCAACCTCAAGCCGAAGTAGATGTAGTAGGGGTTGCAAACCGGATGGTACAAACACTGCGCATGCTGATCCGCGATTACTAGCGATTCCAACTTCATGTTCACGAGTTGCAGAGAACAATTCGAACTGAGGCAATCTTTCCGGATTCGCTCAATAGAAAGTCAATATGAGATTTGCGTTGGTTTTACCAACAAAACAAAGCATTATCATTTGGAAGGTTCAGTCCCAACTCAGACTTGAAAAAGATCATTTCATTGACCTACGGCACAGAAGGAAAGCACCGCTGCTAGCTCGCCTTGTCCATGGAACTTATCTTGTTGAGAATCCTATCTTGCTTGCAGCTCTCATTCATGCCTTATAAAAGCTTAAATCTACCAAAGTAGAACTACTGATGACAGGCCTGGCCTACAACTGACTTGCTTTCAAACTTACTGGCTGAAGAGCAAAGCTGAGCGTTAGCGAAGATATATTCTCATAGCGAGACGCTTCGAGTTAGCGAAGCATTGTAGTAGCGCCGAAGCCCTATGTGCTATAATGTTGAGCCAACTTGGTTTCTTTGTCGAGTCAATTCGTTTCTTCCAGTTCTGCAAGACTGGTTATGAGTTCTGCAGTTCTTGGAAACCATACTCCCTATATCACCGGGTGCCTAAAAATCTGATTGCTCGTCGACTATGCATCAAAACCTTACCCATGTGGTCACAGAGCACCCAAGAAGCACCACTAAGTAGTTTCTTTTTAGACCAGGCTACTCCAACATTACATTTCAATTTCAGGAACTCATTGGGGCCTATTTTGATTCTTAGAAAGAAAAAGTAGCACCGAAGAATGGAAAGAGCGAGATGGTGGTTTTAGTTGTTCCCGCGAAGCGAATGAAGTGGGTCAACCTATTTTTGGCTTCGGCCAAACACTTTTTCTCGCTGGTTGAGCTTTCTACAAAAAAAAAAAGCGATACGAGAACATATTCTCTTATGTAAGCTTCTTCCTTGTGCATTTGCTCTCCCCATCGTAGATGGTTCAGCCGCGTCCGGTGTCACGAAATGATAACAAAATTAAATAAAACTCCATTATTATGGTAAGAACATAAAAAGAGAAATTTACTATCGTAGAGAATTAAAATCAAGTGCACTATATGTATTAGTAATTTGTCACATATCACTTTGCATAATTAGTGGCACCACATCATTAGATGTTAAACTTTTCAGAACTTTATTTAAAAAATTATAAGTCATTTATATTTTTCAACAAAATTACTATTCTATTTAATTTAAAAATATTTCTATTTTCTTTTAAATTTTTTGGTTAATTTTTGAATATTCCCTAAGTCTTCCCGATGAACAATTTCCGTCGAAACCTTTTAGAAGCTGGAAGATCGTTGTTAATCGTTCCAAAGAAGCACGATGCGCTTTGGTGCATTGAGGAATGCTTATACTTCATAAGGGTTTATGATTCCTGATCAAATCGTGGCTATAGTCTATAGATCACTTTGAAAAAACTAGTCACTACTTTGAACAAGCTGTGGTCGAGGTAACAATATCTCTTTCATCCATAATCCTCTCTAGACCATGTCCATCTGATTATAATCACCTTTGTTGTGTTTTTGGTGTTCTGTAATGTGAGATGTACATTTTTCGAATGAAAGATGTGAGATGAACATTATCTTTAATTGCATGCAGCAACCGAGAACAACTTAGTACCTTGGAAGATCTTGCGTGGAGCACAGACGCAGGTTGATTGGTTCAGAGGAGTGTGGTTTCACTACAATACTCCAAAGTTTTCTTTTCACACATGGGTTGCCATCCACAACAGACTCCCCACTGGCGATCAGCTATCGCTATGGAATGGAGGCAATACAGTTGTGTGCTCACTATGCCAGACCTGTCATGAGTCTAGAAACCATCTATTTTTTCAGTGTCAATACTCGGCCGAAGTATGTTTGAACCTTACAAAGAAGCTTTTGGCAACAGACTACATTAATGTTTGGGATGACATTATTACACTCCTCACTAGTAAACAAGGCAAACTGGAGTTGTTTCTACTTGGGTATGTCTTCCAAGCCTCCTTATATGCTATATGGTCTGAGCGTAGGGTAACGGCAGAAGGTTTGAGGAAGTTCACAAGACTAGTCT
Organism: Moricandia arvensis; assembly: GCA_905132765.1. Lineage (NCBI taxonomy): Eukaryota > Viridiplantae > Streptophyta > Magnoliopsida > Brassicales > Brassicaceae > Moricandia > Moricandia arvensis. The sequence goes on from CAJHQP010008244.1 coordinate 21,056, forward strand.
TATAAAAATCATCGATAAGCAGATCCGAAACCGCATTACCAAGGGCCATGGTAACATGGTTCTCTTTTTGCTAATCTATATTCTCTAATGTAAAGCTCGATTTGCTTTTCTTTTGCATCTCAATAGTGCAGAGGAACACATTGTATAGTGAATCAATGGTTAATTATGAAACTTTTGTTTTTTTTTCTTAATACCAACACGCTTCTTCTCTCTATACTAAATTGCAGGCTTTAAAGCTATATAGAGAGGTTCACCACCCGCATGGCTTAGATCCACAAGTATAGGCAGTACCGTTGGACCATCTTCCACTTTCCTCAGACTGAAGAAAAAGAAGAGTGATCTCAAGTATCATGTAAAGATCAGAAACTATTTATTTATTATTCATTTCAAACTAGAGAGAGTTTCTAATTGTGTAGCAACTCTAATAACAGTTTGAATATCATCTGAAAATGTGTTAGACGAGTCAGTGAAGACCATAGTCAGTAGAGTACTCAGCATGAACATCATCATCTTCCTCTTCTCCACCATTTAGCTCTGAGATTGACTCTCCCACTTTAGCCTGACTTGCTTGCGGTGCAATCATTTGGTTAACACCATGAACAACAATCCATTCGTTAGCAAACATATCCGGATATATGAGCGGGACTCCATTTAGAAGAAGAAAATCACCAGACAAGAAAGCTCCATCTCATACCCTTTGAGAGCAGTCTGCAGAATCGATCCTTCCCAGGCAAGTTTCTCAAGATCTTTCCACGAGAGAAGACGCTTGATCACATGTCCTCTCAAGATAGTCGCGTAATCGGAGAACTTGCTGACTGATATCGCCTCGTCGATAGGAGCGAAGACCGTGAGCTTCGTGTCGTTCCCTGGAGAGATGTCAAGCTGTAGAGCGAGAAAGGTCGCCATGATCACGAAGCCTCTAGAAAGTAACAAACTCGAAGCGGACTCGAAGATGTTGAAGCAATTCACCGGTTTAGATTTAACCGGTGAGGTAGGGGCTGAGCTAGGGATAGGAATCGAAATCGAATCGATTGGTTCATCAGGAGATGAAATAGTGTTTGCGATCGGAGAAGAAGACGGTGGTGAAGTAACCATCGGAGGTGTGAAAAACTCGTCGGAAATGTAGATCACGACGTATCCGTCGTCGAAAGAGAGGTGAATCTTGGACTGAGACGCCGTTGATCGAAAGATTCGCTACGCCAGATCGAGAAGAGTTCGTGACGGTTAGAGAGGAGTTAGATCTGAGAGTGGGGAGTTTCGCGCCGTGAGGGAGTTTGGTTAGGGTTTCTCCGGGGAGCCTCGTCGGAGAGAGGTGGTACTTGATAGAGAGAAGCGACGGTTGTCCAGATTCGGAGAAAGCTTGATCGGAAGGAGCGAAGATGGTGAGTTCTTGCCAATCTTCGAGGCGGAGATCTTTGTTGACGAGATTTAGAGTGAGTCCCATGGAGAAGTAGCCGGAATCACAGAGGACTTCCACGGCGGAGGAGATAGTTGTCAGAGAAGCATCGGAAAGTGTGACGAGGAGGAATAGGATGAAGAAGGAAGTAAGAAGCTTCGACGCCATTGATGCCGTTCTTTGAGCTTTCTCTCTCTCTCTCTTGTTGAAGAAATGTTTTGTTGCAGAGAAAAGCCGTTGCAGGGAAATACAGTCTATAGAAGTCCATCCTGTAAAGGGCGGGAAAGATGTGGGCTTAGTTACTGGGCTTTTATTTCTGGGCCCATTTTAGCTGAAATGAATGTGTACGTCGGCTGCTTTGCGTTTTGATTTTTGTGCTTTCAAAGATCTTTCCTTAAAAGGCTTCTTTCATGTTGCCAGTGTAGACCTGTGGTTCTCTTTAAAAATAAATTAGAACTTAATCCGTGCGCATGCTCGGATATTAGATTTTATTTTTTTAATAATATATTTAAACATATAGAATTTTTTATGTTTTTACATATTAGAATCAAATTCACTGGGACTTGGAAGGATCTAATTCGAAACCCATATAAAAATTTATAATACCTCAACAAAGTCTATTTTCAGAACCCAAAAACTTTGATACCCAAAAGAACCAATCCGTACTCAAACATATATCAGAATATAATTATGGTTAAACATAAAATATATGATGTCAAATTATCATGTAAAGACAATTAATAAATTAGTTAAGAAGTGTGAAACATCAACGTAGAAAAAACACTTAAAATAGGTAAAATTTATTTTATAGTTTTATAATAAATACTGTCAAATTATTTGGAAAAAATTAATAAAATAGTTAAGATAAATAAAATAAGAAAAGAAAAGATGTTACAAATCTGTTGAAAATTGGGTTAGTTCTATTTTATACTTCAATTTTGATAAGATAGATGACAAAATTATTCTTGAAACCAAGGGTCAAAAAACCTTGATTACAAAGGGTCTGAAATCAATTCACAATTTATTGATAAAAATATATCACTTTTGGCAAATTATATTTTTTTTTTTTTGAAAAAGTGATTTACTTTATAAAAAACGGTCTTAAAGCCAATTTGTTTGGGATTTATCCATTATATCAAGATATAACCAAAAAATGGACTTTGGGCCTAGTCCAATTTTAAATGCTACTGAACCGAGAATGAAGAATAGTGGTAAGGAAAATGTGTGAGTCGGAGATCACCTCAAAGAAAAAGGAGAGATGATCAGTTTGCAAACCAGGATTGGATCATCTTTGAAGAGAAGGTAGAGTTTTGATCACATAAGCTTGAGATGCGTTTTCTAATAAGGGAGTCTGCTTGCTTTACAAGAGATGAGACTCGTCAAAACTCCTAGTGGTGATATCTATTGATTCGTTCAGACTAGAGAAGATAGATCGAGTCTTGCCAAGCCAAGAAGAACCAATAAGCGATAATGCTTCGGAAGAGTGGAAGACTAGACCGACAGACCAATTCTGAGAAGCTGTCTAATTCACCCGTCGAGCTAAGTCCGACCAAAGATTCCATGAGTATGAGCATTCAAAGTATATTGTTTCTAATGAGCTATTGCATACTCCCTCTGTTTCATATTAAGTGTCACTTTAGGTTTATTTTTTGCTTTCAAAAAAGTGTCATTATATAATTCCAATGCAATTTTGTACATTAAATTCATCTTTTACCCTTTTGAATAACCAATAGATTTTTATTTAAATCATTTTCATTTAATTAGTAATGCATTAAGTAATGGTATGTTAGCCTATTATACAATGTTTTTAATCTCCGTGAAAAATGTCAAAATGACACTTATAATGAAACGGAGCGAGTATGATACAATTTGAGTCTGTGTGTAATCCCCTATTGAGCATGTCCTTTGTAGGACATATATTTAAGACAGTAAGTCAAGTTAAGAACTTATGTCTAGGGATACCCTTTGAAGACCACACCACATATCGACATGTTAACTCTTTTTCGGTGATGTTTGATTTCATTGTAGATCATCCATGTTGAGAAAGACGACAAAGGGGAGCCAAGTGGAGACAACATATATTTATTGTTGATGGTTGTAAGAGATATTGTGGTGAGGTGGATGTGTATGCTTAGTTGAGAATCAGAGCGGAGGTTGAGGCAGCCAATGTCCTTCTTGATAGAGGTCTTCGAGCGTCGTTGTGGGTCGACTGCCAAGACTAGTAGTTGGTGAAATTCCAAGTAAACCTTGATGTTTCCAAAAGGGCTCCAGTTGTCTAACCAAAATCTGCAATTTCTCCTATTACCAAATATCAACTTAATCCAGTTGAACACATAGTCGCAGACCCTTAATATATTCTTAGTAGCTGAAGAGTGAGATTGTTTATCCTTTAGGGTCCAAAGGTTACATAAGTTGCCAGAGAGAATATTCTCAATGAATCAAGCAACCCAAATGGATTCTGCTCTGAAGAATAGTAACCTTGAGCAGTTTAATTAAGAACGCCTTGTTCCACCAGACCAAGTTCCTAATTCCAAGGCCACCCTCTTCTTTGCCAAGGTAACAGTTCCCAAGATACTTTTGCAGAGTGATTTCCTTCTGTTGTTCATCTCCACATATACACCCCACATAGGGAGTGAATAATTTTGATGCATATTTTAGGAATTGTGAAAGTAGAACACCATAAGTTTGAAATGATTACGATTACCGTGTTGATCAGTAGTAACCTTCCTGCAAATGATAGCATTTTCCTAGTCCAATTATTAATCTTGCTCTTGACTTGTTGAATAAGAGGCTCACAATTTGCTATGTTAGTTTCTTTGTGCAAAGAGGAGCTCCTAGATAGCGTATGGGTGTGTCCCTTGGGCCAAACCGCATTTAGATTCAATTTGATTTTTACTTCAGATTGTTGAAATCCACTATAGAAGAAGCAGGTTTTGGTGATACGAACGAATATACCAGAAAGTTACTTGAAGTTTTCCAAGACCTCGAGGAAACTCTTGACAGACTGAAGTGATCCATCAGAGAAAATTAACAAGTTGTCTGTGAAGCACATGTGAGTAAGTGTTATATCTGAAATTTTCTTAAATCTCTATGCACTAGTAAAAGCCCAGCACTATCAAGGTTGACATTTGGGGGTGCGGGAGCCGAAGGCCCCGGGGTACGGTAAACCTTTTCGGTATAGAAAAAAATACTTTTCCAAGATAAGTATGTATTCTTATAGGGAAAAAGAAATCGGGTTTTGAAGCTACTATAAATATGGGTCAAGGGATTGTGAAGTTAATTATTCACAAAATAATATACAAATCCTAAACGGGTGTTCGCTTAATATGTTTTGCTCTCTTTTGATCTCTTCGAGTTGATTCTATTTTTTTCACAACAATAAGTTTAATGTCCTTACAATCATAGTAGTAACCAAATTTCCATTGTATTTGTGGTATCCATGTACAATCTCTAAAGCTAAGATAGTATTTTCTACTAAAAAACCGGCCATGAATAAATGCAGTCTGATTCGAAAGGATTAGGTCTGGGAGAAGAGGTTTGAGGCGCTTAACCAGGAGCTTGGATATTAGCTTGTATAGTGTATTACAACATGAGATTGGGCGATAATCTCCAATTGTAGAAGCCCCACTATGCTTTGGAACCAGCAAGAGGATTGTAGAGTTGAAGGAAGGGCGCAAGGACGTGAGCAGAAGAAAGAATATATTCTACAGAGGACATTAGGCCTCACTATTGACCACGCTAACTTTGAAAAAAACTGAGGTCAATCTATCTGGTCTGGAGACTTGTTAGAGTTGAGGTTTGAACAAAGTTGGTGTAATTTCTTCTACTTTAGGTTGCGACGAGATAGAACTTTGTAGCAGCGGAGGACACGAAAACCAGTCAAGCTCTGGAACCAAAAGGGTGATGATGAAGTGGCAGGAGGGTTTGGAGGAGCCATGATGTTCTTGAAGTGGGAGATTGCTATCTGCCGCATGGTTATTGGGTCAGAGATGGAGTCACAATTAGCCAACAGAAAGATGCGATCGAGTTATTGGAGTTTTGACTTGAGTAAGACTATGAAAAAGTAGTATTTTGATCTTCTTCTTTAACCAGCTGATCCTCAATCTCTGTCTAAAGTAGCTCTCTGTGATTGATCTCAAGAAAATGTATTTTTCATGAGTGTTTTCTCCTCCAAGAATTGGTTGTAAATGTATCCGCCACGGACTTAACTTGCACAAGTTTAGGTAAAACATTAGTTTCTCTGACCATCTCTTGAATATTGGAATAATTCTCTTTGTTTAATTTTTAACACTCATTTTATATATTTAGCTTCCAACAGATATGAGAAAGATCCAATCCATTTCCTCCGCATTGATTCCATTCTGACCCAACCAACTGACAGAAGTTAGGGTGTTTGGTTAGGAAATTGAAAAAATTTGGATGGTTTGGTATCCGGTTCTAGGAAGGTCAACAGCGAGGTCCAGCATAGCTAGGAAGTGGTCAGATATTTCAAGGGCTAGGAATCTTGCTAGGCTATGAGGGTGAGAGGCAGTCCAGGGGTGGTTTACAAGAAGTGATCTAGTTTCTTGGCTATAGGCATGGTGGGGGATTTATTGGATCGGGTAAAAAGGGAGCCAAGGTATCTAAGATCAAACAGACCTAGTTGACAGAGCGCATTTTTAAAGTCAGACATAGGAGGGTCAATATGATTAACAGAGGGGCTAGAGTTCTCAACAAAGCGGTGATCTGATTGAAATCACCACCCACAACCCATGGGGGAGCACATCTAACTGCGGAAGTTGTTGAATGTTGATGAGATCAACATGTAGCTCGATAAGAAGCGAGATTTGAGTCAAAGAAAATTGTATAGATGAATTTGAAGTTCTGGCCATATTGATCTCACAAGTAAGAGATTGTCTTTATTAATGGAGAATAGAGACTGCAGCAGGAGATTTCCAGATGACTACAATGCACCCATCAGGATAAGATGCATGGTTAGAGGTATAGCTCTAGTCTTTACGCATCTTCGACATTACATAGTTCAATTGCATTTCCTTTGTATGAGATTTCAAAAGCACTCTAAAAGGTACATAACATTGTCTTAACCACTTTTAGCAAATTGTTTAAAGTACATCAACTCACTTTTTTGGAAGAACTTCTTCCATAACTTTTAAGTTTCAATTGATAACACATTTAAACAGAAAAATAAGAAGCAATATAATGTTCCTCAAAATTTAACTTAAATGTAATTGAATTTTAGTATTTAGACTTTTTCATTTCTCTAAATTAACTTTAATGAAATATAAAGCAAATTTATCCTCCCAAAGTTAAATAGTTGTTTCAGTCTTATTTATTTAGCTTTTATTATTTTGAAACTTCATTCATTTTATAGTCAGCCATTACTGTAAACTTTTATCATAAATTTATGTCTTCATTTTTTTTTTTTGATCCATTTCATTTATTTTTTCATTCATTTTATTATTCATTTTATTATTCATTTTGAGTCAATAGCTGAAGCATCCACAATAATGCCTTTCTTTCAAAGTTTTT
>CAJHQP010008245.1:0-27980 GCA_905132765.1 Moricandia arvensis
CTCTCACTCGCTTTTACCTTTGTCTCTTTTCTCCTCTTGTTCATCCTTACTATCCTAAGTGCCTCCGCTGCTCGTCATCACTGAAACTATTTTTATTACATCTTATATTATACAATTTCTATTACTCTTAAGATTCTTTAATCTTTTTTTATAAACTTAGATTTTATAAGATGGATTATTACAAAAATAAATTGTATGATTCCGTGTATTATTTGATTTATTTTATTTTAATTTACTATGAATTATGATACTCCTCATATAAGTCTTTGAAGTTTGTAGATAAAATTTGAGAAAACAAAAATTATTATCGTGAAAAGACATCAGTGTTGTACTCAACTTTCTGTTTCTGCGGCTGAAGCTGCGTTTGCGGCTAAAACTGCGTCTGCGGCTGCATCAAACGTAAATTGTTGTTGTTTGTTTCGTAGACACAGACGCATGACGCAGTTATAGACACTGCAAATTTCTTGATACAGCTGTTAATTTTTTTAGTGTTCAAATTTTATAAACGCCATATGCAACGTTCGGACGCAACGTCTGAACGCAAGTAACCGCGTTTCAAAAAGTAGCCGCAGCTCACCGCATGAAACTGCGTCTGTCAAACGAACATCACTAATCATCATCAATGGATCTCCTTTGAAACTCAAAACATGGTGCAGACAAGAACCAATAAGGGCCCGTTGAAGTAACTTGTATTTTGGTTTGGGCCTGTCTTTAGTTGTAAAACATGTGACATAATTCACTTTGACAAATGTGGGACCCATAGCAACATGTGCTGAAGATAGGCCTGAATCAGCAAGAACAAACCTAGGCCACAAAACAAAAGAATTGTCAATTGTGCTTGCGACGACGCCGTATCCACGTCCACCTCTACTCTGCATCAAAAACATTTCTCTTCTTAAAGAGATTACACCTTATCCAACTTGACTTTGCAATAGTAGAAGCCATTTTTTCTGTCTCTGAACTGTATATTGAGCTTCATCTCCTCCAATGGCTTCCTTGTCAGCCACTTCTCTAAGCTTCAAAGCTCCCTCCATTCAATCAACCAGAACCTCTCAGGTGACTTTACATCTTCTTTTTTTGAAGACTCGATATATATTACACATACACACATCTACTGTTTGTTATCCCAATACTATTTAGTTGGCCGCATCTTGAGATTCGAGGTTACGTTATTTTTTGTAATAATGTTCAAAACCCATCATAATGTAACACAATTAGCTTAATCATCAGGTTTTAAGGAAACCCTCGAGTTTTCAGTCTATCTCATTTGGTCGTTTCCAGTCTTCAAAGAGCCTTCGTCTTCAAATCAGTTGTGCAGTAAGTAAAGATTTTCTTGGAAGCTAAAGTTGAATATTATGATTTATGATAAAATGTAGTAAGAGTTGATATGTAACATGTGAGGATGATACGTACAGGCAAAACCAGAGACAGTACAAAAAGTGAGTGACATTGTAAAGGAACAGTTGGCTTTGTCCGCTGAGACTGCGCTCACTGCCGAGTCTAAGTTCTCTGCTCTTGGCGCTGATTCTCTTGACACCGTATGTTATACTAATACTCTCTCTGGTTTCATCTATATATTAATGTGATGTTTCAAATATGTTAAGTTAGTAACGTCGGGTGAATATGGATGCAGGTGGAGATAGTGATGGCTTTGGAGGAGAAGTTTAACATAAGTGTGGAGGAGTCTGATGCTCAGAACATTACGACCATTCAAGAGGCGGCTGATTTGATTGAGGATCTTGTTCAGAAGAAACCTGCGGCCTAAACTATCCCGGTTTAACACAAACCGGCTGTCCTTTTTTCTTCTTCTGACCGTTCTTGGTTTCAGAGCATTTTATTAGACCGTATGTTATTTTTTTCTTTCTTCTTCTGGAAACTAAGATTGGATGTTGACTATGAGAAAACTTTGGTTGGTAAGTTGAGATTGATTCATTTGCAGTGATTGGTCTTTTATGACGAATATATAAATGTGTGTGTTTGTGTCATTACCACCTGAATTTGGTTTTATTAGTTGTAGCTAACTTTCCTCAAGAGATTGAAAAAGAAGAGTTGATTTTGGGTAGCCTTTTTGGGCAATGACGAGTTCATCTAGTGATTAAACAATTACACGTAAAACGGCATGAAAAACAATAGTTACCAAGTAAAGTTTGTGTTGCATATATAAATGCTAAACGACTTATTTCCATATCAAAAATATCATATAATAACAATTGCATATATTTTTTTCAACATTATTCTAATTCTACATATTAGAAATATTAAAAATATATTTTTCTCAATCAGTATATTTTGAAAGTAGTATGATACCAAAAATTAGTATGTTTTGAACCGAATTTAAAACTCAATTCAACCTAAAATTCAAATACAAATCCAATACAAATTTAATCCAACATCCGGATCAAATTTTAATAAATTGTAAACGTCAGATTATATCGATTCAATGAAGTTAGTCATTGGTTATGTATCAAAATTTTGAATAGTAAATCAATGTAGATTTTAGTTCATATTTAATATATTATGAAAATACGAGTTTTGATTTTTCGGATTGAAAAGAAATAAGTTTTAAAACTTTTTATAAATGAAATTAGAAAGAAGTTGAAAGATTGTGTAACTGTTAGTATGAACTTGTTGGTTTTTTTTTTCCTCTGTGGAATGTCTACTCCATTATTCGTCATTTGACTTTTTCTATTGATTAGAGGGAAAGGTATATGCTTAATGTATGAAAAGTATTAAACTCCTGATTAGAAAAAAAACTTGAATATTAAACAAGTTGAATTTGCTGAGAAGGAAAAAAAAAAACAATTAAAAAAAGGGTCCAATCCAACGTTCTCTCAACTTCCCCTCCCTCCCGCCACCATTAGGTCAACGACTATTTGCGTTACATATTGGCCAAATCTTCGTCTTCTCTTCACCTTGTTGATGTTGTTGACTCCGTCTGCTAAATTTACATTTTGCACATCTCTCTGATATTGCAAAACGATGGCTCGGAGGCGTTGGGAGGCGTCGGATAGCATCGGCTCAGCTAATTCTTCACCTGCGATGTCTCCTTCTCATCGTAACGGAGGAGGAATCTCTGGCAGAGGCACGCTCCGGAAGCAAAACGCCGCGGAGCTACTCGCTAGAGTCATGGAGAAGCGTGACTACGATTACGATTACGACGACGACGAAGACGAAGATCTCTACCAGGTACACCTCCCTCCTCTCTCTCGGGATCGAAGACGAGATGACAAGCGAAACGGTAAGGGGACTGTTAAAGGAAAAACGGCGGCGAAGCCGATCTTACTCCCGCCTAAATTGGACGATGAATCCGACGACGGTGATGAACGGAGACAAGTGAAGAAGATTCCTCAAAAGAATGTGGTCATGAAACCTCCGGCGGTTAAACCCATCGCGCCTAGGTTTGACGATGAACTCAACGGTGAAGAGATCGCAGCCGATCTGCCACGTAATCAAGTGATGATTCCTGAGAATAATGTTAGTGGTCACAAAGACGCTCCTAAGTTCGACGATGAGCTCGACGGAGACGAAGTCACAGACAATGTGGTGCAGAATCAAGTGGAGATCCCTCAAAATAACGGTAAGGCTCCACTCAGAGTTAGAGTTCCGGCCTATTCGCGTGGCAATCCGATCGAGGATTCTGAGAAGAACGGAGAAAGGAAAGTCAATGTTAAGTTTGACTTGCCGCCGAAACAATCGGATGCTCAATTAAAGTATAAGAAAAGGTAAAAGAGGTTGGAGTTATGTTAAAGTCTCGGCTTCTTTTGATTGTCTAGTATTGTTTTTGACGAGATTACTGGGAACGAACGAGTAGTTTCAGGTTTAGCTCTGCAGAGATTTTATCACCGACTCAAGATGATCGAGAAGCTTCAGCCTTGCGTGATGAAGTACGTGCTTCTCTAAACTACATGAAACCTATTTTGGTTTAAACTATTGATCACGAACTTCATTATCATTGCAGCTAGATATGCTTCAAGAAGAAAATGGTAATATACTGCATAAGGTCTCTTTCTCTACCTCTAAATATTTAGTTCATTTGTTTCTGTTTGCTACCTTTTTGTACTTGATGTGTATAAATAGTCTTGAGTTACATATGCAGCTTCAACGCGCTGAAGAGAGACGCGAAGCAGCAGAACAAAGGGCTAGGGAGCTAGAGAAACAGGTGTTTATGATATATCCATTTACAGTTTTGTAGACATGTACGTGTTATGTACCATGTTAATGGTTACTTCTTATCTTGGTATGAGTTGCAACAGATTGCTTCTCTAGGTGAAGGTGCAAATTTTGACGTCAAGCTCTTGAAAAGGTTTGCTTTTCTTTGTCTTATTATTACCTTCATTTACTAAAAAGTTGCTTTTTTCACAAACTTTGCGCTAATCCCTTCAGGAAAGAAGCAGCGTTGCGTCAAAGAGAGGTCTGTATTGCATTCATATGTGAATTCTGCGAGCTTGCTTTGACAGTATATATATAGAAACGGGAGTACATAAATCTTTTGCAGGCAGCATTAAGGGCTGCTGAACAGAAAAGAGATGGAAGAAACAAGGAAACTGATGCCTTTTCTGCAGAACTTCAGGTACAATGCTTTGGTGTGTTGTACATTCAAGTGTGCTCTAGACTTTATGATATATAAACACTTTCAAACTTGACAAGGAAATAATCATCTCTTCTGTGTATTTGTTATGATCAGAGCTTGAAAGAAGAAACAGAGAAGACTGTGGAACAGCTCCAGGACGCTCAAGCTGAAACAAAGTCTCTTCGGACAATGATACATAGAACGATTTTGAGTCAAGAAGAAATGGTTTGGTCACAAACCAAACTAGAATTTTTTGCGTTGACCGTTTAAACCCACCTTCTTTGTTTGATTTAACTATATGATTGACATTTTGTAGGAGGAAGTTGTTCTAAAGAGATGCTGGCTTGCTCGCTACTGGGAACTAGCTGTTAGACATGGTAGGAAAATTCCTCTAACATAGACTAGCTGATCAATTATCTTACAGTAGGCTTAGCTAAAGGGCGTTGCTGAACAATACTACTTGCCACCCTCTTTGAAGATATTTACTTATGCACCTCATTGGGTCACTCTTAGGAATATTTGAGGATATAGCTCCAACAAGACATGAACACTGGTCAGCTTTTGCTCCTCTTCCCTTCGAAGTTGTCATTTCCGCGGCCCAAAAGCCTGAAGACTCCTGGCAGACGGGTTTGTTCCTCGATTTCCCACCAACTTTCTCACAAAAACAATTGATAACATCACATATCTAACAGATGGTAGCGATCGCACTTGGAGCAAAGTCGTTAGTAAATTCAGTGATGCAAATGGAGACGGAAACATAGAAAGTATGCTTGCTGTTGAAACGGGTTTGCGAGAGATAGCATCCTTGAAGGTAAAAGCATGCCCATACTATAATCTGAATAATCTATATCCCTAGAAGAAAAACATCTCATACATCTGATAGCATGTGCCTAATAGGTGGAGGATGGTGTAAAGCTTGCATTTGCCAGGTATAGACAAAAACATGTGGTCCGACAATCTGACACTGGTAAAGTCTATCTAAAGTATGATTGGCACATATGTGAATGATATGCAAGAGATACTAATGTGGTTTTAATATCCAGATCCCAGGGTGCAAGGGGAACCTAAGTTTGCTGAAGCATTTGGTGAGTCACTTTCTTTAAACCGTTTGCCTGACTATCTACACAGAGTGATCAACCTATCTTTGTGGTGCTTCATCTATATTGAATTTGAGTCTTATGTTGAACAAGAAAGGAGCTTGCTGATAAACAGTTCTTCTGAATTTTAAATGCAGAGTTGAGTCACGATGAGCAGCAGGATATTCTCTTTAAAGAGGTAACAGTTTTTACCTTTTACTTAGGAGAATCATTTTCATTAACTCAAAACACACATGTTAATGTTCTAGGCATGGCTGTTGTACTACTGGAAAAGAGCTAAGATTCACGGCGTGGAAAGTGATATTGCGGAAGACCGTCTTAAGTTCTGGATCAGCCGTATCGGAGAACAGCCAACATCACATGATGCAGTTGATGGTAAGGCCCTCTTAGCTTAGTGTATATATATACGACTCTGATTCTTTCTCTTTTTGTGGGGGCAGTGGAACGAGGAATGAGAGAGCTAAGGAAACTTGGAATAGAACAACAATTGTGGGAAGCATCTCGCGCACAACTCACCGACTCCACTGTTACTCCTCTTTCAGTTTCTGACTACTGTGACGAGTGAAGCCGGCTCTAATCTCCTCTCTGCAAATTATGACACACACACACACAGATACTGTATACACAAAGATTATCTTCTCTCCTTTCAAAACTCCGCCATTAACATCACATCACTGTTACAAGGTGTATATGCTTATTGCTTTCAGACTTGTTCCTCTTGTTGTTACTTGTATAACACTCTTCATTATCATTCCTTACCCAAAATCTAATTAAAAACATATGGCTTGGTTCGGTTTAGAATAAGCCAATTAATAAATAAAACGTGCCTGTGACTCGCCCGCATTATTGTGGGCCCCATGGAAATCGAAAGGTGAGATCATCTTCCTATCTTATCCATAGGATAACGATAACACTTGCTCACTGCAAGGAGCGCCAAACAGAGTAGCCAAACTCATTCGAGAATGACGATTGCTCCTTCCTTATTATCATCGTCTTCCTCAATCTCTCAGCTCCTCCCTAGATTCCCAAACTCCGCTAGGTTCAATGTACCTGCTTCACGGAGCAGAGCCGTCACCACCGTCGTCGCTGCATCTGTCACAGACTTATCCAGCGTAGACAGCACAACCATCGCCGTACTCGGAGGAGGATCCGTTGCAGCTCTCGCGACGATCGTTTCCTTAACGGATCCGGAGAGGAGGCGGAAACTGCAGGCGGAGGAAGTCGGAGGAGGCGACAAGGAAGTGGTGAGGGAGTATTTCAACAGCACGGGGTTCGAGCGGTGGAGGAAGATCTACGGCGAGACCGACGAAGTGAACCGCGTACAGAAGGATATACGAATCGGCCACGCCAAAACAGTTGAGAAAACAATGCTCATGCTAACGGAAGAAGGTTCGTTAGCCGGCGTAACGGTCTGCGACGCTGGTTGCGGAACGGGATTGCTCTCGATTCCACTTGCTAAGGAAGGTGCGATCGTCTCCGCAAGCGATATCTCCGCAGCTATGGTAGCCGAAGCTGAGATGAAGGTAAGCTTCCTGTGATTTCGAATTTTCAAAATCATTTTTCATATTATTAATTTGACGAAGTTTGAATATCCATTAGGCGAAGCAGCAGTTAGGATCAGAGAATCTACCGAGATTTGAGGTGAATGATTTAGAGAGCTTAAGTGGGAAGTATAACACAGTTGTATGCCTAGACGTGCTGATACATTACCCTCAGAACAAAGCTGACGGGATGATCGCACACCTCGCTTCGTTAGCTGAGAAGAGAGTGATTCTTAGTTTTGCACCAAAGACATTTTACTATGATATCTTGAAGAGGATTGGTGAGCTTTTCCCAGGTCCTTCAAAGGCTACAAGGGCGTATCTACACTCAGAGGCGGATGTTGAACAAGCATTGCGCAAAGTCGGGTGGAGAATCAGCAAGAGGGGACTCATTACCACCCAGTTCTACTTCTCTAGGCTCATCGAAGCTGTTCCAATGTAGAGAATTTTTGGAAGGAAAAAAAAAACATTCTTACTATCTGTTGATTATTCCTTAGCAGTGAGGGTGGTGTCTACAAACAAGCACTTCTTCAGGACTGAGTTCATAGTTCTATAGCTCTTCACTGTTTAATGTTATCAAATGTAATATGTAACTTTACTATATGATCAAATTGCTACAATCATTTTGAAGGCCTTAAACCAAAGTTGGGATAACATATATACCTTTTATCTTAGTGAAGAATGAACATAGCAAGTAAGAAATGTGTATGATGATAATAATACTACATAAGTGAGTTTTGGTTGCCATTACAGTAGTAAATTACAAAGAGAGAAAACAAAAGCGGGAACAACCTCTCGTTACCTACTCTTGCAAAATGAAAGATCCTTTGATTGGTTTATCAAGTGTAGATTGAGGAAATATATTCAAAGGAGAGAACACTTCGTTGTTGATGCTTGACGATGAAGGCGCCGGTTTGAACTCGTACGGGCCTTCCTTTGGTCCCCACACCTGAAAGATGAGAAAGAAACCAAACCCCAAATCAAATGGAAGTTCTCTGTACCAAGAAAAATGAAGGAGTAAACTGGATTGAACCTGGTTTCCATCATCATCAAACCCGCGATCCCAGAGGTGTATCTCATTGTTTTTCAGGACTGTAAGATCAGATGTACAATAGCTTGCACCATTCTTTTCATTTCCAGATGCAAAGGAAGAAGAAACAAACGTTGGTGATATAAATTAAGTGTACAAATGAATAATCAAGTGTAGAGTTTTGATGTCTCAAAGGAAACATACCCATGAATTTGGGAAACCACCAGGTGGAGCTGATCCTTCATACAAGCAACGCTTTCCGCGGTCGCAACAGCTAAGTTGTATCGTTGTCAAATGCTCGCCTATGTCCTGTAACTCGATGCAATCAAACTTTGTGACACCAAAAAAAAAAACAAGATCTATAAAATAAACATGTACCATCAACTATATGAGTGACTTACACCAATAACTTCTTCGGGAAGTGGGCGTTGGTCCTTTGGGCGGTCACAGAAATTTTTGTACTCCTCAGCATCTCTGATTGCATATGAGCTCACCTGGTGAATTAAAAGAAGAAGTAAAACGCTGTTTAGAACTAAACTCTTCACAACTATACATGAAAAGGTTAAAGCTTTTGCAATCAAGAGGGAGACATGTAAGAATCATCTCTTCACCTCGACATCACATTTAAGTTCCTTTGGGCAAGGCTTAACCATATACAGTCTCTGCAATCCGAACAGACATAATTATCAGACCACTGGTTCACAAGGATTCAGACATGAAGAACCATCATAAGGTGCGAAAAGCATACTTGTCTAAAAGGTTTTTGAGGAGTTCTCCAAAATGCCTGAGGACAATGATTAAAATAGCTTAACATAACATATACAAACGAGATTATACTAATGCACAAAATGAAGAAGTAGCCGAAACTACTGACCTGTTCAAGATACAAAACCTGCGAACCATCCACCATCTCAGCTGCTGGGCAGCTCATCATTCTGCACAAATCATTTCAAAAGCTTATAACCACATTTTAGAAGACTATGTTACTCAGAGCTATCTAATACCAATATAGTACAATATAAAGCTTTTCAAATGTGTGAAACAACTAACAAAGATAGCAACGTCAAGCTTAAAAGTTAAAACCAGGAAGCACACACAGGTTTACTAAGCTTAAGTGACACTACACATAGTTAACAACCCAATCCATCATGATTGAAGAAAGAACAATACAAACCTTATGTTGAAGTAATTATCAGGATCCCTTGATGCTTGCTCCTTAGAAAACTAAAAACCAGTAAGAACAACACCTTGAATCAGCACAAAGTATTGATCTTTTCGGTAAAAATTATGAAATTCAATAAGCTAACGAAGTAGAAACCTTCTCGCCGCTGAGAGAACGAGAGACGACGTGAGAGTGGTCCCAGCGAGTCGTAGATTTCGTGAGACGTTTCAGGAGAACTGCGCCACCGACCAGCAACAGCGTCTTCACTACCAAACCAGGAGCCCTGCTCCACCCGGACGAACTCGACTCAGGATCCGAACCCGACCCGGTACCCATTAAAAAAGGAGCCTCCTTTCGTCTTAGTCCAATCCTTGTGCAGACGTTAGCATCACTCAAGATCGAAAGGCCTTAGCTTTAGCCGAATCAAACAAAGCTCGTGAAGCAGAAGATTGGATGATGAGAACGTGAAGGCCTTAGCTTTAGCCGAATCAAACAAAGCTCATGAAGCAGAAGATTGGATGATGAGAACGTGAAGGCCTTAGCTTTAGCCGAATCAAACAAAGCTCGTGAAGCAGAAGATTGGATGATGAGAACGTGACGACAATCGGCGCTGTTACGCTTCGGACACTAGAGAGTTTGGGAAACTAGTGGTGTGGTTACTTGCCACGTCATCATTTTTAACCAAAAGCAAACATTTTTTTTCTTCTCATAACATCTAACTCAATGGGTGCATTGCATTAGCCAAAAAGATAGATTAACTTTAATCAGTCCAAATAGAAAAAAATACGTAGTTTCACGATTTACTCCACATGGAATCAAAGTATAATCTTACAAAATTGAAAAAAAAAAAAACAGTTTTGAGGTATAATCTTGTAGTAAATCCATTTCTGCACACGTAATGTAGGCTTGAGATTTTAACGAATCATGTCTTCTTCTTGGTAGATGAAGTCTTCTTCAAGCAAGGAATCAAAGAGGAAGATGGGATATCTCGAATAACTTTGTTGTACCATCTCCTTGGTGTAGGCTTCTTTGTTTCCTGATCAGTGCTTGTTATTTTATTTTCAGGGTGTGCTTCCACATCCAGCAGCAGTGCCTCAAGACTTTCTATCTGTATTTAAAAAAAAAAATGTCACTACAAAAAGTTATAGATATGAAGCTCTACAGTAAAACTGAGCTTATCAATAATAGCTACCATGATGTAGTCAAAATTATGTGGATCAAGCTCTTTCATGATCATTGCTGCATATTTATCAACCATGCTCTGTGTGGTTGCTAGATTGTTGGCAGATGCAGTAAGCCTTATAAACTGTGTGAAGAAACAACCAAAGAACAGAAAAACATAACAGAGTTAATAACCTTAGGCCAAATGATAAAGAAAAAAACTTTCAATTTTACCTCTTTAACTTCTTCTTCTGAAAGTCTACCATCATCATCTTTATCCGCCCTGCATTTCATAAACCCTATTAGATCAACTTTATTACTCAAACTCTGTTCATTTCCCACAAGAACTTGTAGAGATAAAACAAAAGACTTTGCTAAACAAAAAGACCCTTACATGTCAAAGAACATCCTAAACCTGGAGTCAAAGGATTGATCATTTATATGACACCATAGTTCCAATAGTTCGCCCTTACTAACCCCCTCACATGATATATCCCTTTGTCTTGCCAATGTGTAGAACAATTGCAAGGCAAATTCCTTTGAGTTTATCCCTGCCATGTTAAATATTCTTTCTTTTTTTTAGATTTATATGATTATGATTTTTTTTATAATATAGTTTTACAATTCGATTTACCTAAGCATTCACCAAACTCTGACGGATCCAGCAGACCATCAGTATTGGCAGTCATATTATCAAACCGCCTCTCCACGGCGATCCAACCACCATCGGTCATACTGATGAACATTTTAAGACCTTTAAAGGCTTCGGACGACTCATACTTCAATCTTGATGGTTCTTGACGCTTCACAACAGACTTATTCTTCTTCTTGCCTCTTCCCACCATCGGTTCTGCATTCTCCTCCACGCTGCCATCATAAAAATGCCTCACGTTGGATACGTACACGGCGTCATCCTTAATGTCTAGCGTGATCTCCACGCAATTCGTTTCGTCCTCAGGGCTTTCCACCTTCGGATTTTGGTTGATCAGGGGCGTGGATGGTCCGCTCATCCAGTCATCTCCATCCGGGTTATAGTCGGTCACGTCAAAGCTCACTGGTCTCTCCATCGCACACTCTCCCTCCGTTCCCTTTGGACGAGAGAGTTTAACCTGGAATGTTGTCTAGCAAAACACGATCGTTGAACTTATTTCTTGAATTTCAAGTCAACGCTTAGCTTGTTTTTTTTTTTTTTTTGCTTAAACAACGATTAACTTGTTGGGATAACAGAATTAGTCTTAGGAAAATATAGTTTTTTTACATACTTAGTCTTCTGTTTTGGTCGGCACATCTACTTAGTCTTCTTTTTGTATTTTTAAAAGTTTTTTTTCTGTAACGATATTAGATTAAATAACTGAATGGATACAACGTGTATGAACTAGAAGAAGTCTTACAAAAACAAGAGACAGTATGAAGCTCATCAAACAAAAATTATGTGTAGTTGGAGTCTTGGAGAATCAATTCGACTTTTCAAACTTTTATATAAAAAGTCAAAATGTATAACCATTTTTCAAACATTATCTTCTACCCTAAAATATTGGTTACGCGGTATTGGTCGGCCCATTATGACTATACGAACGGACTGTAACATTGTAAAGGTCTGTGATTGGCCTTTCGACTTCACGCCATCGAAACACTGGTGGCTTGTGTTGTGTATGGTTACTTGGTTAGGTAGGTAGGTGTAATCATGTTTTAAGCATTTTCTCCACGAGAGTTTGTACTTTATAGTAGTGTTTCTAAAGTGCCATAATCCTTATATCTATTTGGATGACATATGGTTAGGCCTTACACACAAAAAGATAAATAGAGAAACCACACAAAGAACAGAACATGGTAGTTCTTTATTACACGATGATTAAAGTCTCAGAAAACAAGAAATAGAAAAAAGACTCGATGAGACATTACAACAAGAGAGGGGTGTCCTTGATAGCACGACCAACATTTTATTAAAAAACTTCAGGAATGCACAACACACTCATGACTCATCACTGAAATCATTTTTTTGGTCCGATAATGTCTGTTGACTCTGCTTAAGAGGAACCAGCCTTGGCAGCCTCGAGTCTGGAACTAACAGCCTCCCAAGACACAAGATTGTTCATGAATGTCTTTATGTAATCCGGTCTCCGGTTCTGCTCATATGCAAAAACAATACAACAATCAACAAAACAAAGACAGTGGACAAACAAATAAAAGAATAACCGTTATAATATGATTATTATTATTACCTGGAAGTCGAGATAGTAAGCATGCTTTGGTGTAGCAAAAGAAGAAAAGAAGAGATCATTATTAATCTGTAGCAAAAACTGTATTTGGTATGGGCTATAAAAGTGTTTATTTTACTTTACCTCCCACACATCAATGGTAAGCAATGGCTGCAAGAAATAAACCACCAAGATTAGTTTTAAGGATTTGTAATCTTTAACCAAGTGAACTCTGTATTCAAGTTCTTGGTTATAAAACTTACGAAAGAGCCGAGCACAAGGGGGTTCACAGCATTGGGAGTTTTCACCACTTTGAGTTTGTTATCTGCGTCTGAAAGCAGAGAGATAAGAATAGTGAGAGACTCTTCAAATTGAAACACTTGAAGGTGGAAAAGAAACTGAATCAGTCAACTTACAAGCAAGCCAGGCCCAGCCAGCTCCAAACTGAGTAGCTGCAGCAGTATTGAACTCATCATAGAACTTCTCATAAGAAGTGAAATCTCTTTCAAGCAGAGAAAGAAGCTCTCCTGATGGTTTTCCACCACCACCTGGTTTCATTGATTCCCAGAAGAACTCATGGTTCCAAGCCTATATACAATCATTGGATCAGATCAAACACCCTGTTAAGAGCTAAAATTTTAAAAGGGTTATATTATTAACCTGAGCAGCGTTGTTGAAAGCAGGGAGGAGGTCGCCATTGTTGTAAGTGTTTTGGATGATATGCTCTAAGGGCTTGCCTTCAAGCTCGGATCCAAGAACCTGCTTCTTGAGGTTGTCCACGTAAGCCCTGTGGTGTTTTCCCCAATGAAACTCCAGAGTTTGTTTGCTCATATGCGGCTCCAAAGCATCCTTAGTTTCCAATATTATACCAAACAAACATTTCATCAATCACTCTCCCTCAATAATATTTTAATTAAAAGTCCTACCAAGTTTATGTTGACTAACAAAAAAAATTTACTATACAGTTATTATTTACTTTTTACATATATGTTTAGCCTCCAGGTCAAGAAAACCTCTAATAACAAGTTATATTGTTATCACCTAATCATATAATCCAGCCAAACCAAAATGATATTTGCAACTACAATGGATTTGAAGAACCAGATAAACTAAATCATACCAGAGGGTATGGAGGTGGCTTGAGGACGTAGTTTGCGGTAACAGCAGTTGAAGCAGCCATTTCTTTTTGGGATGGAAGCTGCACATATTCAGACCCAGAAATTAATCAACATCCATACAAAACAGAGAAACATAGATCGATATGCACAGAACCAAAGTGAAAGTTCTAGGTACAAAGAGTAAGAGATGAGCAAAAACTTGAACAGGAAGCAACTAAGTGGATCAGAGATAAGGAATCAGACAGAACCTCTAGTTTCAGGACAAGTGAGGAGAGCACACGCCAGTGATATCTGTGGTTCGGTTTTTATGTTTGAGGATGCCTTTTCATATGGTTTTGCATCGTACATGTGGCACGTATTATTTGTACTATCATTATCTCTTTGCAGTACAGTTTTATTTTTCTCGTTTGGTGGCTACAGGCGCCTATGGACTCATTGTGTCGTCATAATTGTATTAAAAAATTGTCATTTTTAAATGATTTGTTCAGCTTAGTTTAATAACGCAGTGATGAAAGATTATCTAGATGAAAATACTGAAGAGATATCACGATTTTCTTGGAAAAAAATATTTATTTGATATTTAGATGAAAAAATGATGTCTTTTTACCATTTGATAAAAAGAAATTTATCAAAATAATTATTTTCACTTATCTTTTTTTTTTGTCAATTATTTTCACTTATCAATTCTTTTACTTAATGAAAAAAAAAATGCCGACATAAATATATAATATCGATATGGGCCACAGATCTTGATCAAAGTTCAATGAAAGTATATTACTATGCATCTCTTGAAATTCCTCTCTTTTTCTTTTGAGTATGTCCTCTTGAGAGGTGATATCACAAAGAGAAGGGCTTCTCGTACACATCAAATGCCTCGTTAGCGCTCAGTTGCGGTTCCTATTCCACATATGAATATATATATCTTATCATCAATTTAAATAAACTTAATCTTTGCTACGAAAATTATTAGTTTTATTTTAGTAAGTTAAAACTTAAAAGTAATAATGAGCAGAAGAATAATGATGAATGGATCACCTGAGTTTTTTGTGGGGCTTGGTTTACTCCCTCTTCCTCAGAGGGAGCAGCTCCTAAGATGAGCAAACCAAGAAGAGTATTGAGAAAATCGCTGTCCACTTCAACAAGCTCTCTACCTTTCTTTTTGTCAAAGATCTCATGAACTGTTGATCGCATCGCACTCAATAAGCTCCCATAAGTCGTACCGTGTCCACGTTCTAGGGCCTGGATGAATGCATACGTCATTGCACCCGTCCACGCACTCCCTGACAATTGCTGCATTGCACAACTTTATATTGTAGTCACATTTATATATAGAGTAATGAACTATAACATAATTTTGTTTCGGATTCCGAGATAAAATATTGAGCCAAAAATTGAGAAATATACTGGAGTGTCGACTGAGGTCTGGTCATCGTCGCAGCCAGTGAAGGAGAAGACTTCACCGCCACTCGTACCTTTCCATATCCCTGATGGAGGCCGATGGTCTTCCCATTGGTATTTTCCGAGCCTATGCAATCAAATGAAACCAAGGAAGCATCAGGAAACAAATAGGTTCGTCGGATATCCCGGATCAAAATAAATAAATTATATATGTAAGAATGATGCCGTCTTCATTGTTTGTTTTTACATTTGCACTTAGAAGGTATACTAATAAATGTATTTTCACATATCATAGTGTCTTGTATGTGAGTTGGACACAAAAATAGTAATTTGTTTTCCCTCTAACGTTTTATCATTTTTTTTGTAAATTTGACATGCAACCACAAAATAGACAAAGACAACAGTACCTGTCCATTCTACAAAGATAGGGCAAGTCCATGACGGTACCACTATGGCAAGCGTCAACGATGGCATGGAGCTTGACTCCATAAGGGAGAGGACGTACGATTGTAGCATTGATTTCATCGTCTACAATGACACCTGAGGTCGCGTGGTCAACAGGAAGAAGAGTCTCATCGAAGCCATCGACCTCGTCGCCGTTGTGGTCCGTTTGGTTGTTGCCATGACCGGAGAAGTGGAAGACAAGGGAATCTCCCGATTTGCAGCCTAAAACTAGCCAGTGCATTGCCATTGTTATGTTGTTCTTCGTTGGCCATCGTAATGGATCCGCTTCTTCTTCTACAACATATTTATCACTTGCAACATTATTTTACTTAAATTATGATATTTGATGAGCAGAGCCGGCCCTAGGACATTTACCAAGTGGACTAAAGGAGATTTTGACAAAAATACGACCAAATTTTTACTTAATATTTGGCAGCCAGAAGTATGTGCTTAACCTGCTTCTGGTCAAGACGGCTCTGTTGATGAGAATAACTTACTTCCATAGAAAATAAAGAATTTGTTTGTATTAAAATGTCCAAAACATCATGTCTGAGTTTAGGACGTACATATACCAATCAGCTTTACCATGTTTCAAACCGTACGATCTAAACTAAATCATCAATGCATGACCAAGCTAGCTAATTAATCGTATCTAATCATATAAATCATTTATAATTTACTTCTAAATCTCATTAGTAAAACAACATAGTGAAATTAAGTAGTCTCCATAAATTTTATTAACAGAAAACTAAACCAAAACTGACCAAATCAATTTATACCATGAACTAGTCTCCAATGATTTTGAAGTTCAAATCAGTAAATTCAGAAATAAGTATTTTCTACCAAATAGAATGAAATAACTAAATAAAAATATGAATGTAACATGAATCTTCGATGGTAATGGGATTAGCCACTAGAATTGTAATATCAAGAAAACATGAAAGATGCATAGAAAATAGAATAACAATACCGGTGAGCATAAGAATGCAGGATTCAGGGAATTTGTAACGCTTCATCAACATGAACTTCATGCACTTAGCGTCATTGATGCATCCTTTCAACTCGTTGTTTGTACCCTTATAAGTCACCCCGACGATCACCGCTCGCTTCTGTCCATGCACCGGCGGTGGAGGAGCCGGCGGTGCGTGATTGTACGGAGACGGTGCAAAATGAGCTTCATTAAAAGAAGACGGTGCCGAAGGCACGTGACCGAACGGAGATGGTGCTGGTGGTGCATGACTAAAAGGAGACGGTGCCGATGGCACGTGACTAAAAGCTGGTGGTGCTGAGAATGAATGACTTAGCGTAGACGGTTTTGGCGGCGGGTAGACGGACGGCGATGGAACCGCCGGCGGGTAGAAGCTGGAAGTAGATGGTGGTGGAACAGTAAATGAGTTGGAGAAAGGAAGAGGGTTCGCCGAAGCGTGATATTGGTGACCGGGCTCAGGAGCGACGAGTGTGAAGGCGTGGCAAAGAGCGCAGCGGATCCTAGTGGCTCCGGGAGGGAGGTGAAGCGGCGTTCGACAGCTAGAGCAGTCCACCAACAACAACATTTTCCACAGTAATATTCTTCAAAGTTGCAGATTAGTTCTTACAAGGACGCATTAGAAGATGCAAATGAAGTCGAGATGAAAAATGGATGAGACGACTTTAGGCTTATGAAGTCGTCAAGACTTGCGAAGACAATCATGTACCAAGTCAACACATACAAACAATACCTACTAGCACAAAGTAAATTGGCAAGTTGGGAATTTAAATGTTCTCATTGGCCATCGACTTTGTAATACAAGACATGCACTCATCAACCTTGAACCTTGATTAATCAAATGTCTTGTAGGATAACATTCGTATGTTGTATAGTAGACATCTTAAAATAGAAAAGCAGCTTTAATCCTACTCTATTTATTATTATATAGTAAAGCAAAAAATAGATTTAATCCCTACCTAAAGTAATTTTATTTTTTGATCATTTTCATTCTACGATAGAATAGCATTGTAATTGAATCCAATTCTATTATACAATATAATTACACTATTTAAAAGAAAAATAGAGTTATCCAATAAGATGGTCTAATAACTTTTCGTGATTTCTGGAGCCCATTACATTTTGAATATAAGATAACAAACCATGATTACTCGTAAAGCTGAATATTACAGATTGAAATTCACGAGACTGTTGTAGTGGTGACGAAAAATTACACTCGATATGATGCATCATAGATTATAAATACCACATGAGATCTACAGAGTATTATTGTATTCTCATGAGATAACTCACTGTTTATCTTCTCCAGAGACTGACAAGTTCCTTAGCCATAGCATCGGATAGGATCGTTGCAACCTTTCTCAGCAGATTGTCTAAGACCCATGCGACCACCTTTAGCCAGGTACTGCTGGTGGTAGTTCTCCGCTCTGTAGAATTTCGTGGCGGGAAGTATCTCAGTCACAATCTTCTTGTTCAACACCTTCTGCTGTTTCTCCAAAGCTTCACGAGCTAACTTCTCTTGCTCCTCTGTGTAGAAGTATATGCCTGATCTGTACCTCGTCCCCACATCATTCCCCTACTCACATAAAAAAAAAAAAAGATAACTCACACACAAAAACGTCAGTACGGTATGTAAAGAAACGCAACAACAACACCAAACTCGTTCTCAAAATTTATAACGGTATAGTTAAGATGTTCTCAGGATAAACCGGTATAAACCGCATAGCAAAACCGAGAAGACAAGAAGCATGACAAAAACATGTTCTGACATAACAAGTCTTCACAGAGCAAAAACAAACCAAATCAAAATCTAATAAAGACCAAACATCAAAACAACATAGCTTATTGTTTGAGTAAGAATCAAGAACCATATCTATTGAAAGTCGAGATATTTCAGAATAAAGCTATCACCTGGCGATTCAAGGTTGTCGGATCATGTCGCTTCCAGAAAACATCGAGCAAGCTCTCAAAGCTAACCTCGTTCGGATCAAACTGAACCCGAACAATCTCGTTATGTCCCGTCATCTCCGAACAGACATCCTCGTAACTCGGATTGTGAACGACTCCTTGGCTATACCCAACCTCCGTCTTCGTCACACCAGGGACTCTCTGGTAAGCTAATTCCGCTCCCCAGAAGCAACCGGCGCCGAATTGCGCGAATTGCTGACCTGGAGAAGGAACATCGTCGTCGGGTCCTTGCGCGATTGCGGAGGTAACCGGCTCGGGTTGGGGACGAGACCCGAATCCGAGCCTGTTGAAGAGGTTGTTCATCGGAGATTTGTAGACGGAGATGGAACGAGCGGTTTTGGGGAAAGGGCAGATGGGTTTGGCTCGTCTGGATAGAGGGAGTGCAGCTTTAGAGAGAGATTGGAGAGGTTTAGAGAGAGATGCGGCGGAGATTACCGGAGGAGAGGCGACGAGAGAGAGCATTATCGAGAGGAAGGGAGAAGAGTGTGACGTGGCGATATAAGAAACCTTAGAATCAGATTATTTAATGAACAAGCTTAATGGGCCAAAACCCATACTAAACAAGCCCAATAGGCCGTTTGTGTTACCGTTCGGTTCAAGGCCAACGCCACACATTCATAGGACACAAGACAAGTAACAAACGTGTCCTAAAGTAGACCCCTCTCGTTTACACATGCAAGTATGCAACCCCTGCATGGTGAAGGCATTAACACGTGGAGGTAAGATGCATGATGACGCCATTGACACCTGACTCTCTTCCCTTTTATTCATATGTCTAATCAATTCCACACTCGTAGCTATTCACATAATATATACACATCCTTCTCTATTTGATATCTCTCCAACAAGAAGCAACATGACGGATACAGCTAGAACCCATCACGATATCACCAGCCGAGACCAGTATCCGATGCTCGGCCGAGACCGAGACCAGTATTCTATGATCGGCCGAGACCGGAACCAGTACAACATGTCTGGCCAAGACTACTCCAAGTCTAGGCAGGTTGCTAAAGCTGTTACCGCAGTCACCGCTGGTGGGTCCCTACTTGTCCTCTCAAGTCTCACCCTTGTCGGAACAGTCATTGCTTTGACTGTTGCAACTCCTCTGCTTGTTATCTTTAGCCCAATCCTCGTCCCTGCTCTCATTACCGTGGCAATGCTCATCACCGGCTTTCTTTCTTCTGGTGGCTTTGGCATTGCAGCTATAACTGTCTTTTCTTGGATCTACAAGTAAGTAGACATCTTATCATATATTTCAATTTGTACGATTATGTGCTTGATACAAAAATATATTTTAGCAAGGGATAATGTATTAATTAAAACATAATAGTGAACATAATGACATAGTGCCTTGAGAGGAAAAGGAAAAAGGTAAAACTATAAAATATACATAAACGTCCAATAAATTAAATGTTCATGTGTATCACTATATATGTGTGCATCCATGCATTGGACCACCAGCTTTGGATCTTTACGTGCTGTGATGCATGCATGTGTGTGTGTGTGTGAACTGTGATGAATAGGTATGCAACGGGAGGACACCCACAAGGGTCAGATAAGCTGGACAGTGCAAGGATGAAGCTGGGGGGTAAATTTCCAGATATGAAGGACAGAGCTCAGTACTATGGACAGCAACATACAGGTGGCTATGGACAACAACATACAGGTGGGGAACACGACCGTGACCGTACCCGTGGAACCCAGCACACTACCTAAATTAGGCCATATTCTTAGTCCAATAAGGCCGATGTTGAGAGTCCAGTGTATGAGCAATAATGTGTTTAGAATTTGATCAAATGTGGATAATAAAAGGGGGAAGATGATATCATATGTGTGTGTTTCTATTGTGAAATGGTGCCTTGTTTTGTTCTTTTCTCCTTTTTGTTGTAATTTTGTAAACCTTTGTTGTGAAGTGGTATCGTCTACATAGAAAATGTTAAGTTTGGTCTTTGCGTTTTTCTCTGTTTTGGATAAAGAGACTGCTTGTTTCATCTTTGGTTATGTTTTCATTGATGTTTAACCATCCTTGCTTCATCAGAGAAACAATGGTTATTGTAACCCTTGAGAAACTTCAGATTTGAGTCCGTCTTGTCTTCTTATTTATTATTGCATTTCAAAATTACATACCATCCGTCGCTTTGTATCTATATAAATTTTTGTTGGTATTAAGCTCTTTTAAAACAGAACTGATGCAGTCATTGGTACATACATATATAGCAAGGAATTACAATGGCAACCCTAACTTCAAAAATAGTAGGCCACCTGAATTGCCTTATCAAATAAAGGGTTTGAATTCTCCACTTTAAGGGATGTAATACATGGGATTTGGGAGTTTGAAGGAGCGTTCAGACATGGCAGAACCCAACAAATCACTCCATTGATCACCTGAATTGCCTCTGATCCTATACCCTTCTTTCACCATCTCATCCCTCTTCTCTGACTTAAATATGGTCGCCGTTTTGTGGTCATCATCCAACGATCTGATTACATAAAGCACCAAATAAAAGCGTTAATCATCCAAATCCAATATCAAGAATATGATGACCATCAAGGATTCATTACAAACTTGTGAGGCACATTGTATTGGAGGACTAATACATTTCCCCAAGAAAGCTCTGTATGCCTACCTGAGAATAAGCTCGTCCCAGTTATTGAAACCAGCATTGATCAGGTTCTCGATAGTGATAACCCTGTGGTTCTCTCTTCGCCCTGTAAGCAAGATAACTCTGTACCCCAAATCTTTAACCTTTTCATAAAGCTTCAAGCTTGGTGCTATTGCAGGTGCAGCTCCTTTCTCCACCCACTTATCAAACTTCGCATGATCAAAAACTTCCAACCTGCAACCAATTCCAAAACAGACACAGATTCACATATTAAACACTTTAAAAACACATCAAAGATCCTGTCCTAAAGTCTCCAGACAAACAAGAAAAACATATGACCAAAAAAGAAACAATTTTTTATTGTAAAGGAAGAGGCTTTCAGACAAAACACATTTACCCACAACCATGTTCCAAATAATAAGGAAGATTCGACAAGAGAGTCTCATCAATATCAAAGATCCAAGTATCCTTCCCATCGTCACCACCAAACCCAAAGCTGCTCGCGTACGCCTTAGCCTCTTCCGAGACTCTCTCCAAATCGCCGACGTAGCCTTTCCCCATAAGGTAGTCCTTAACGTAACCGGCGCATTCCGCCGGAATCGTCTTCCACGGCGCGAGGTTGTTCGTCTCCGCCGCGAATCTCCAGCTCGTGCAATTCGCATTGACGTTATCGTCGTCGACGACGGCGCTCTTGAGCTCGTGGGTCTCGAAGATCAACGGTCGCGGAAGTATGTAGGAGCTGGCGTTTTCGTTTGAGAACGCGAGAGAGAACAAGGAGGACAAGACAAGGAGAGTCACAAGCATCCCCATGGCCATGTGTAATGCCGGAAACAAAAGATGTGATTTTGATCAATTGGGTATCGAGAATGTTCAAATGGGTCCTTCGAGAATCTGATAAAGCTCACGGATTCAATGTTATAAAGGAATCAGGACATAAGGCGAAATCAGAAGAAGAGTTTCATTTTCCAATCAAAGAAGATAGAATGGAATAAAGAAACCCTAGAAACAGTAAACTTTTCCCTCAAGTCCTGTTTTTTTTCTTTTCTTGTCAATGGATGGAGGAATCTGAGACAGAAAGTTACTGTTTCTTTCTTTTTGGGTAATGAAGAAGAAAGAGACAAGACAAGGGAAGATCCTTGTTCTGTAATAGCCATAAATAAATACAGATAACAAAAATAAATAAAAGGCCTGTGGTTTTCGGTTCTTTTAATCTGGACAATTAATTTATAATTTCCACACGCTTTGAAAGAACATAAACAGAGAATCAGCATCTTTGTAGAAATGTCTGAGGACGTCCTGCCGTTTTTATACACCCAAAAGAAAAAAAACGCTACACAGTTCTGGTTCTACTTTAGTCTAGACCTCCACTCCATGATGGCTGTGTAAAGAGTATAGTTTGGCAAAAGCTGCTTGCTATGTAACGGTGAATCTGTCATCGGCGACGTGTTGTGCTCCTCAAACCACTCCTCTATCGCACGACGGTCATATGTGTATCCGTCAGCCGCAACGCACGGCTCGTTCATCACGTCCTGCATTGCAAACACAAGCTCTCACATATATATTCATACCGAACCAGTTGCTTGAGTTGCAAGTAACTAACAAGGTGCATATAAAGAGTTACCTTAAGTAAGGGGCAAAGGAAATGAAATGGAGGCTGAGTCGGCACGCCGGAGATTGAGTTCCTTGCCTTCTCAGCTACTTTCTTCAGGCTTTCGAGCGCGGGAAGAATCTGATCTTTCAAGTCAGGCCTGTCTTTCCCGCGCAGCTCTGTGCAACACAGAGCTAATGAAGTCAACTCTCTAGTTTCTTCAATAGGCCAGTTACCAGCTTTCTGATCTAAGATCTTGAGAAACTCATCGTTACTATCCATAGCGCTCTCAACTAAGTGTGTCAATGCCATAGGCGGCTTTGCTGTGAGGAGCTGAAGAACTATCATTCCAAATGAATACACATCTGATTTAGATGATATCATTCCTGTGCGTTGATACTCTGGATCCATATAACTTAACGTTCCCACAGGGGTTGTTTGTTTGTATATGGTGAACTTTGTTGATAAAGGGTCGACTTGAACCATGGTTGAGAGTCCAACGTCTCCCACTTTGCTGACAAAGTTGTGGTCAAGTAAGATGTTTGCCGGTTTTAGATCACGGTGAATGATTGGTTTAGGTTTTGATTTGTGGAGGAAGACAAGAGCTGCAGCTACTTCCCATGCGATCCTAACCCGCTCAAACCACGGGAGTGGTGGACTGTTGTTGACCTGGAACAATCTATCCTCCAAGCTACCGTTTTCCATGTACTCATAAACTAAAGCTCCTTGCTCAGGGCATGCTCCTAGAAGGAGAACCAAGTGTGGATGCCTAATCTTACTCAAGATTTCTAGCTGCAAAGTAGAGATAAATGACCACAAGAATTTAGACAATGGGGACCAAAACTGAACTGTAAGTTCAAGCCTATAGTTCCATACCTCTAGTTCGAACTGTTTGGACAGACCATTTTCACCGGAATGCAGAACCTTGACAGCTGCGGTTGTATGATGCATGTTACACTTGTAAACAGATCCATAAGCTCCCATTCCAATCTTCAACTCTTCTGAGAACGATGAAGTGGCAGCCACAATCTCTTCCCAAGTGAAGTGCTGATATTGCAGCCGTGGAGACTCAAGAGTGCCTTCAAGCTTCTCTTTCTCTTTAGCATCACGAGCGGCTTTCCTCTCAGCTTCTCTTCTCTGAGCAATCTCTCTCTCCGCTCTTTCTCTCATGCTCTCTGCATCTCTCCTCGCCTTCTCGAAGTTCTGCTTCTCCTTCTCTGCTAACTCTCGAGCTTCGTACTCCTTTAGCTTTAGCTCTTCAAGCTTTATGGCTTCTTCTAACCGACGTTGGTTAAGCTCACCAAGCTGAAACATTAACACAAGAAAGCATTGAGAAACAAACTAATGGTTTACTCATCAAATGCAAAGTTATATGAGAGACTATGCATCCTTTCACCTTCCGGGAAGCATCAAAGGTTTCGGTTTGAGCAGCAGTATACATTTCTTGAACATGTCTAAGCTCAGCTCTCAACTTCTCAACCTCAAAGCTTAGGTTTACCTGAACAAACATCTTTCTATTATTATTTTTCCATTTACAAGAATATGCAATTTTAAAACTCCATCTTAATACCTGGTTATCTGTATAAGAATGTTCACTTAGATTATCAGACATGTTAGAAGCTTGATGAGAAGCTCGAGAGTGAGTGGTATCAATCACCATGCCAGTCCAACTAAACCTATTACCGGCATTGCCATACTCACGGTTGCTAGATGAAGAACTCATAGCGTCTTTTCTCTCCTCGTAATCTCTAAGCCGTGGAGTCCAACGTGATGTATCAGTGCTGCTTCTATTGATACTCGAAACATCTTTAGCTTCATCTGCATCCATAGACATGCACCTGGTTTCATCCGAGCCAACAGAACTTGTGTCCATTGGAACTGATGCTTGTCTAGCAACTCCTGGGACATGTTGGAATCTCCTGACCGGAAGGGATAGAGCACGAGATTGAGAGTCGAGTGTGCTTGAAACTCCATCTGTTGATTCTACATGAGAAATGGGGTATAAAAGTTAGACCCAATGTTCAAAAAATCACCAGACGGTACTTCAGCACTTATATGAGACTAATGATTATACAGACGTCTAAACCGATATTTTGAACATATAAACTGATTTTTTTTAAAACATGCAAGACAAATTGTTTCGGTCTATATAGACCGATTTTTAGAACACTGGTTAGACCTACATACTATGTATGGCAGTAGTGCTTCATACAAATACATTGATGACTCATGTACCTGAGGTTGGTCCGGAAGAACCGCTGGAGGAGTCGGTTCGTTCACTACCATCATCTCGAATGGTTGCATTTCCGTCCGACTCTGATGGTCGGACACATGCCAATTTTCCTTTTGAAACAACATAGACTGTACAAAAGTTCGGCACCAAAGCTGATATCGCCGAGCACATATCAGCTTTCCTGCATTTTTTTTTCAAATCAGATTCATTGGTACAAGAGAAAATCCATAACAATAAAAAGCTTCAAAGCTAGAAGCTCACCTTGAGAAAAAGCTACGGGATGAGCCTCCAATGACAAGTCTCTCTACTGAACTCCGAGTAACAACTTCAGCTATAGCGGCTGCCACGTTATCTGACTCGACCACATGAACTTCTACTGCAACCTTTCTCCGCTCGAACATTCTCTTATAAGGTTTAAGCACTTCTTCAGACTGCCACAGTATCTCCTGTCTGTAAGCAGCTACTACATCATCTCGTACCTCGGATATAGGGATTGTATTTCCCACTTGAGGAGAAGCAACAAAGGAACATCGATCAGACTTTTGTAATAAACAGAAACATGAGTTCTTAGAGTTGGAGATTTTACTTGGTGTAGGTACAGAAGTAATCCTTGGATGGACGTGAAGTAGCTTGAAGCAAACATTGCCTTCAGGAGCAAATTTTTCAAGGGCCCATGTAACGATACTTTGTTTTTTTCTTGCTCTCACTAAGAGCCACGAAGACGGTTTGAGATGAAGGAGGAAGAAGGGCAAGACTGTCTGGTGATCTACTCATTCTCTATCTTTTTTTCTTCTTCTTCCTAAAGTAGAGACAAAACTTGAACAAAAGGACAAGATCTTAAATTCAAATGAGATACACCGATCAAGAGTTTAACAGTCAACTTTCCCATAAAAAAGTCAACTCTTAGCACAATGCATTAGCAAAGACTTGGCAAGACAATGATACATGAACCAAGTCAATCTATATGAGAATGGACTCGAGCACGTAACCGTAAACTATAGGGTGAAAACAAGAAACTCAGAATTTGAAGCTACCTGGTAGATAAAAGGATGCAACTCTTTAGTCAAACCCAAAAACAGAACTTGAACGTTATGCCTCAATGGTGGAAACTTCCATAAAGAAACACAAAAGCAGCTGACGAAGAAGAAGAAGAAGACCCACGTTCCTTCGTTCGTGCTGCTATAATCTCAGATATATACAACCAAATGGCTTCTTATAATCGCAAGAATCTTATGGAGATTTTAAAACAATAAGAAAATGAGACAAGTTGGTCATGTTATTATATCGTCAAAGGATCACTCCTGGTATATACTCTGTTGTTCTCGCCAGAATATTTCTTCATTATTATAGTGTGTGACAAGAGAGGCGGTGTGTGTGTATTGATAGAAGAAGTTTTCTCCATCATTATTATTCTAATCATGTTTATCTTCCTAATTCTTATTTATTTGCTTATAGTATTAATTAATAATTACATTACTCAACGCCATTATATAAAAGAAAATATTTGCCCTTAGTTGCAGGCATGACCTATGCCTTCTTCACGTCTATTATCAATTTTTTTGTCAACTATGTTCTTAATCTTGTTATATTTTGGATTTAAGTTTTATGATTTGAGTCTAAGATGGCACCCGGGCTAAGCTCGGCTGGTGGTGCGGCCATAGTGGGTACCAAAATAAATAAACGAAACTATATGTTCTAAATTGTCAACTTTAATTTTTAACTAGTCGTTTGTTTCTCTGAAACAAGTTTTTATAATCTTTGCATGTGTTGTGAACAAATGTCTTTATCGAAGTTATAAAATCCATCTTCTTGATTTGGACTTTGGAAACAAGTAAATCTAGTAAAA
The DNA here is from genome assembly GCA_905132765.1 of Moricandia arvensis. Lineage (NCBI taxonomy): Eukaryota > Viridiplantae > Streptophyta > Magnoliopsida > Brassicales > Brassicaceae > Moricandia > Moricandia arvensis. The sequence goes on from CAJHQP010008245.1 coordinate 26,943, forward strand.
CAAAACTAAATTTATTTCCATATAGTTTCATCGGTTAAAGTGTTTTGTGGTTGTTGCCTATATAGTTTCCATATACTTTTAAGTTGTTCGGATACTATATAATAATTTAAATTTTCAACTAATTTCATATACTTTTAATATATTATAAATTATATATAATTATGTTATATATAATTAATATTTTTATATATTTGGATATTCATTTGGTTTTTGATTGATTCAGTTATTTCAAATATAAAAATATAAGAACCATTCAATATTTGAAACTTTCGGTTTGGTTCCAATTTTAGGTATTTTGGTTTGGTTCCAATTCGAGTTTTTGATTTTTTTTGTCAAGGTTTAGTCCTAGACAACCTAAGTTTATAGAACAGAGAATAAACAATAAAGGTATCACACATATGGGTAAGATTTGAGTTTGTACAACAATATATTTTGAACAATGAGTTTTTTTTCCTTAATTTGGTCTTTGCTACAACTTTCTATGGCCGATTAAAAATGATCGCTTCATTGAATGCAACCAAACCATACAAACTTTATTTGTGGATAAATGCATATATAGAATGGATATTACCATGCAGAAGTTTTGATGGGAATATTGACACGAAGTTGCTAAGGGATTTACATAGGCTAGTGACTGCGAAAGAAAATGACACTCATGCAAACATTCGTCATCGTAAATTAGAACGTAAGCATGGTAACCCGGATATTGAGTGAATGACGCCCACACGCTATCTCTCTTTTTTTTGTTTCGTTAACATTTTACCCACTTTATTATGCAACTCTTTTTAATCATTTTATAAAAAGAATTAAAACAAAAAGTTATCCTATCATTTTATTTCTGATAAGATCTAGTAATTAAAACAGAACATTTCTTCGAAAGAAAGTCAATATACTAAAAGCTCGAATCACACTTCTGGATATAGGAAATGGGCATCCCTTCTTGAAAACTGTAGAAATTACAGATTTCGACTTAATTTCTCCTAATATTTAAAAAGAAAAAAATATTTAGAGAAGCTTTAAGAAATTTTCAGTTTAAAT
>CAJHQP010008246.1:0-27979 GCA_905132765.1 Moricandia arvensis
ACCAGAGATTGTGGATGCAATTACCATTGGGATTGGATAGTATCAAATCCAACCAGAGGTTAGGATCGGACCGACCGAAAGGAATCTCAGCCCACCGGAAAGGAATATACCATCGGCCATATGGATAAGGATCAACCAAGACTTTCCTTTTCCTAGTTAGAATAGGTTTACCTTTTTCCAATGTTGATCTAGGAATGTTATCTTTCCATTATCTAGTTGTAACTCCCTATATATAAAGGGCTCCATTCGATTGATATGAATAAGAATACAACAAGTTCCCCATTAGTTTCTTAACATTGTGTTTGTTTTTGGCGTTTTGGAGAAAAGTGATTTATGAATCGGGGTCTTGTCGAGTTAACATACTCAACACACGACCGTCGATCGACGGTCCTATAGGGGTGTCGATTCATGGTCTGTTCGGTTGACTCCATATTCACTTAAGAAATTTGTAAAATTATATATTTTTATAATTAGTTAGTTATTCCTATTGTATATATTTTCTTCTTTTGTTTTATTTATGTTATTATTTTATATATATATATATATATATAATAATATATATATTTTTTTATTAGTGGGTTGCCTCCCACTCAGCGCTTGTTTAAATTCGTTAGCTTGACGAAAAATGGGTTATCATTCAGGGTTAGGCACCTCTAGACGCATGGTGTGAGTATGCGGAATTTCAGCTCTAGCCCAGTAATTTTTCACTCGCTGCCCCATTCACCATGAAATCCTCTCCATTAGGATTAATTCAGACAATTGTCCCGTAAAGCATAACCTCCTTAATGGTGAAGGTTCCGAACCAACGGGAACGTATTTTTCCAGGAAATAAAGTTAACCGAGAGTTGTACAGGAGTACTTGATCGTTCAGTTCGAAATGTCATGAACTTATTTTCTTGTCGTGATAGGCTTTTGTTCTCTATTTGTACAATTTTGAGTTCTCGTAGGCGACATCTGATTTCGTCGAGCTCATTTAGCTTAATTAATCTATTTTCTATTGCGGGTTTAGCATCTAAGTTTATCTTTTATGGTCCATTCGGCTTTATGCACTAGTTCTACAGGGAGATGACAAGCTTTTGCATAGATTAGGTGAAATGGGGTTGTTCCTAATGGTGTTTAAATGATGTTCAGTATGCCCAAATTGCATCATCTAACTTCGAAGTCCAATCTTTACGGGTTGATTCTACAGTCTTTTCTAGGATTTCTTTGATCTGCCGGTTGGATACTCCACTTCTCCACTGGTCTGAGGATGATAGGGTGTAGCTACTCAATGGTGAACTCCATGTTTCTTGAGTAGTTTTTCGAATACTTTATTAATGAAGTGGGTACCTCCATCGCTTTTTACGATTCGCGGAACACCAAATCTGGAAAAGATAATACTCCTAAAGAGTTTATCGAAAACGGCAGCATCATTTTTCGGAGTTGCTATCGCTTCCACCCATTTAGATACATAGTCTACAGATACTAGTATGTATTTATATCCGTGTGAAGAAGGAAAAGGGCCCATGAAATTGATGCCCCAGCAACCGAACACTTCAACTTCAATTATGAAATTTTGTTCCATTTCGTTTCTCTTGCTTAGTTTTCCTCTTCTTTGGCAGGGGTCGCATTTTGCTACGTAAGCTTGAGCATCTCGAAACATGGTTGGCCACAAAAATCCTGATTGTAGGATTTTTGACACTGTCTTAAGACTAGTGAAATGTCCAGCGTAATCGGATTCGTGACAATGATATAAGAATTTCTGGAGTTTTGCTTTCGACAACACATCGTCTGTATATGCCGTCAGAAAAATGTTTGTAAAGATAAGGTTCATCCCAGTGATATCTCTGGATTTCTCTCAAAATTTTCTTTTTGTGATATCCTTAAAGAGGTTGGGTTTTACTTCGGCCACAAGATAGTTTATTATATTCTGCATACCAAGTTCTATCGGTGGTGTTTAGTGCACACACCTCCAGACTCAAACTTCTACCTCCGGGAGAGTCATTATTCGGGGATCCAAGGGTTAACAACGGATGTTGATATTTATTGGAATAATTATTTCATTGTCATTTTCAAATGTATCGTCGATCGACGGTGCAAGGTATCATCGATCTAAGCTCTAACGGCCGTAGTCCCCCGGCAATGGTGCCAAATTTAATGTGGGGTTTTATTTCACTTTCAAATTATCCTATATCCCACTTTTACTCTCTCAAATAAGAGGTTCAGTGTTGTACTTAGGGATCGAATCCACATAGACTCTAGGATTGGCACTATAGACTAATTGCTTTCAAATTAAATCTAGATGAATTATAATAATAACAATAAAAGCGATTTCAAGACTGATTTGGTTTGTGAGGATCAACCTTAGGAGATTAAACTTAGGGGAAATTCTTAGGTAAGATTAGATACTACAAATAATAGATAGCTAGGGTTTTATTAAACATTGTTCTGACTCAAACCTTAAGGTTTAGGAGATCACTCTCATGAATCTCAACTGAGTATCGATCGATGCACACCAAGTGGTGTTGATCGATGCTCATTCTAAACAATATTGGGTTCCCGGTTTGATGGGTTCTCTAAACTTCCAATTCAACTCTCATTTGTTACTGGTTATTTAGATGTTTAAGATAGATTTCAGGTTATAACCAAACTCTCGCTTGCGCTATAGAACCCTAAATTCTAAGGTTGAGCTGATCAAATTCAACTTAGCATTAAGAATAACTTAAACAAAGAACCAAGAGGATTACCCTAAAAATTCTATAAAATCAGCAATACATCATTACCATTGAATAACCCTCAATCTAACAAACAGTGAACTACTCAGACATAGCAATAAAGAACATAAATGAATTTTGAATAAATATCATAGAATAAACTGAGTAAAATATAAGGAGTTCAAGATCTTCTCTGTAATGATGATCAGATATTTCTCTCCAATAGATGTAGAAATGTGTTCCAACTCTCAATTCTAAAACTCTTGTGTATCTTAGAAGACAACTCTTTCTTAAGTCTTCTAGGCTGTTCTCTCAAAACTAAGATAGAAACCCTAATAAATAGTCTAATTTTGGCCAGTGACTTATCTTGCAAATATGAAACTTCAGGGTAAAACTTTAATTTTGAAGCCTTCACAAATCTTGGTGTCGACATGGCTTTCGATCGACGCACAGTTGTGACGTCGATCGATGGTCCCTTCATAAATTTGGATCCGACTCTGAGTTTTGCTGAGCATCCTAAATCCACAAAATAGCCCAAAAGCTCCCATTGCTTCCAATGAGTACTTGGACCATGAAAATACTCTAAACAAGTATCAAGTCCATAAAAAAGACTCTAAAAATACTCTATATATCATAGGCAAAATAGGTAAAATCCATGTTATATCAATCGTCAACTAGATGACAAGGCGATCTTTGTGAGGTTTGTTCCGATCGGCCGCTGCTCTATCCTTAAAAGAGATAGTGGCGCTTTCTGTTTGGTTAGACATACCGCTTCCTGATCATTCGGTGATTATAGTGTTAGGGAATCTGACCCCCCCCCCCCCCCTCCATCCTTCTAGCGCAAACTATGAGAACGAAAACTTTCACTATCGATTTTAGTGAACAGAGAAAAGTCAAGAAACCCTAAATTTTCTTGAGGTCTCGGATTCCCGTGTAAACACGCGAATAAGAAAAAGAGACAATAACAAGATATCGAAAGAGATTGCACATAGGCATTTATTGATTAAGACGAAATAAAGTTACTGAGATTCACGAAAAACAGATGGACGGAAATTCGTCAACAGTGGAGAAGAAGAAAACAGAACAGTAAAACTTTCTAAAGTGTCAAACTCGATAGGTTAGCCCACCTAGATCCTATGTTCTCCTTAAGCTAACAATAAATCCTCCCAAAACCTAATTTTCGGATCCCTTTGCTCTACCGTCTTGGCTGCTCTTATATAAGTCTCCAAGATCCGTCATCTTTTCTTTTCTGCCCCCGATTTGAGTTTTTCTTTCATGGAAATATTACTTAACTTCTCGATTTTCCATAATTATCCTGAAACTTGAAAATTATCTTCTTTTCCATTTATCTTCTTTGAAAATCTGGTAGACCATGATTGAAATCTGATGAGGACATCAAGTCATCATCAGAAAAGGAGAAAGGAACCAGAAGCGAATCAGTGGACAACATGAAGCAGAGAAAAGCTAAAGAAGCCAACCAGAATATAGGTGCAATCAAAACGCCAGATCTTTCAAACCAGAAGGAATCTATTCATAAAACCTGTTTTCCTGGATTATAAACTCAACAAGAGCACGGGTTTTCATATCAATGGGATTAATGGTTTAGAAGATATCCCATTTTCAAGTCAAAGGTGGCCCGACTTGGCTTATTTGGAAGATCATGAGCATATAATATGTCAAACGAAATATTGGCGCCCAGGAGACTTTGTAATACTTCTAGAGGAACTCCTCAGCCCTTTAAGAAGAACCACACCACACTGGATCAGGTGGATCCAAGAGAAACACCATCAAACCCAACCGGAGTTATTTATGAAAATTCGACAATTAATTAGTTTTCTCATTACCAAACCAATACTTGGCGACCAGGATTGATTTCTTACAAAACAAAGAATCCAGAAGATGTTATGGAATCACACAAAACCCATAGTATCGTCTGGATAATCATTTGGACCAACTTACCTATTTGGAGGAGCCAAATACATATGTTTCCATAAATCTCCAGCAACTCTTTTGCTTATTCCTTGGAGTCAAGAAGACTTATTGCACAACCAAAAACACTCCAAGACTTCACCATTACATACCTAAGCTATCAAGACTCAAGAAATCCTTTCATCAAGCCAAATCCCTTTAATGACTTCAAACGGCTAGTTTTTAAAAAAAAATTATGCACGTTTCTCTTTATTTATTTCTTTAAGAGCAGTATATAAGCTCAATGGTACCCTCATTTGTAAGGCATGTTTTAAGCCAAGTATTAATCGAAAATTATTGTTTTCTTTTCGAAGAAAGTTGTATTTTAGTTGTTCTTGTCTTTAGAATTATTTGAGAGACTCATTTGTTTTCTATAGGTTTCTGGATTAGGATTCTTTGTGAGATTCAAGCAAGTCTTGTTCATCGATTGAGAGAGTCAATTACTTCTAACCATCCGCTGCAGAAGAGATATGTCAATCAGACTTTTTTAAGCCCTTGACAGCTTGGTGCTTGTATCAAAATCGGATTCATTCTCGTCTAAAAGCTTAAGTGGGCCTTTTCTCGCATTTTAGGCATTTTCAGGTTGTTTTTTATTTTACAATTTTTACAATTTTTCTGGAGAAATCGTCCGTCATACGTTTATACGATGTTCGTTCCGCAAAATATAAAGAAGTCACGTAATCGAGACAATGCTGGTGTTTAAGTTACCCCATTGTCGTTTTACACGATTGCTTGAAGTTTTAGCGAGAAAACAAGTTTTACAATTTTTATCGTAAAACTTTAGCGGAAAGTCCAATCTAGACAAAACAAGAACGTCTTAGCAAAGAAGGACGGAAAGAATGATGAAAATGGTGTGGTCTAGTCGTCGATGGGTGATTAGACATTGTGTGCGTGTCAAGTCTCCATGGGCGACTATTTGTGTCTACTCTCCAGTAGGCGATGACTCGGGCCCGTCCTCATCTCCAGCTGGCGAAAGAGACGTCTCCCCACGTCTGGTCGCCAGAAGACGACGACTCCGGCTCGACCTAGTCGCCAGCTGGTTATGAAACCATCTTTCATACGTCTCATCGCCAACTGGCGACGACCCGGGCCTGTCCTCGTCGCCAACTGTCAATGAGACCATCTCTCCATGTCTCGTCGCCATCTGGCGACTAGACCATATCTCTGAGTCTTGTCGATATAGGCAACGATCCGGGTCACCTTGTCGCCAACTAGAGATGAGACCATCTTCCCTGCGTCTCATCACCAGTAGGAGAAGACATGGGCTCGTTCTCGTCGGCCCACCCGGCGACCAAAGCCTCCTTCTCCTTGTCGCCATCAATCCCACATTCGTCATGATCGAACTTTCTCTTGTTTCGTCTCGCTTGGAATTACTGTTGAAATGTTACAATAAAATTAGTAAAGACTTCTTTTCTCGTAAAATCTTGAATCAATCATATGAAACGATAAAGGTCAACTCATAACCATTTCTTCCACATATCTGACAGTTTGGATGAGAGTTAGATGTTCCAGAGGTTGCATTTAGTTGATCAAAGCAATGACCTCGTGAATAGAAACCTCCTCTTCCCCGGTTAGATTCAAACTTTTTGCTATAGTATCCTCTTCCTCTGTTTTCTTGTGGTGTTGTCTGAAACACTTGCTCTGTTTGAGTCTCTTGAGTCTGAAACGCCATATGTGGTGTAACCTTTGAAGTATCATAAGATTGAATACAAGATTCAAAACTTGAACTTCAAATAGAACATCAGTGAAAGTTGGGATAGGAAGATAAAACATAAAACTTTGAATGACTGTGGTGATTGGATTGTATTCTCTTCCTAAATCATTCCAAAACCCACATATTTTCATAGAATCATCAACTGGTTTTCCTATAGAGCTTAGTTGATCACATAACGAGGCATATTAACGAGCATAGACTGAGAAACAAATTGCTTGTTTGGTAAGTAGTTGCAGCTTTCGTTTGAGATCAAACTCAAGACTTATGGAGCTTATGTTGTAGGTGTTAGCCAGAGAAAACCAGACCTCTTGAGCCCTAGGTAGAGCACACACACTTCACAAGGCTTCTTTAGAGACTGTTCTAAAGATCCATGATCTTACCAAGTAGTCTGTACAGAACCACGACTCATATGCTGGATTTGCAACTTGTTGAACTGTTTCGCCAACCCTATGGATAGTGCTTGATATCTGCCATTGACGAAGCCTAACAGCTTTTGGCTACTGAGGAGAGACTCTACTTGAGTCTTCCAGAGTAAGTAGTTGGTGATAATGAGTCTTCCAGACTCTACTTAAGGTTCTATGCACGTGGCTATCTTTTCGTATCCTCCTAGGGATTGCAAAGCGATTCTGCAGTAGAACATTCACCTTCGTGGTAATTTTCTTCTGGCCAGCTCCATAGAAAGATTTTGTGACCGTTGAGGATGCTGGTATGCTGGGCTTAGATTATGCTTTACTTGTGATTGAGTGTCGTTGACCTGGTTACGGCCTGCTGTGGTAGTTCTGTTTTATGAAGTAGAGTGTTTGCTTCTTTAGAAACAATATCCGCAATTACCATGGAATCAAGTGACTAGAAGATATTGAGTGAAAGAGAAGAAAGACAATACCAAAAAAGACTGTTCATCGTCGACGGCCAATGTACGGGAAGAAGAATAAGTATTAGAAAAAAAATAGGGAAAATCGCATAAAAAACCTTGAAAGTGGCACTTACTGACACTTTAAACCTTGAACTTTTCGACTATCACTTTAAACCTTCAAATTGGCATTTGTATCACAAAAAACCTTTAACTTGGCTTACTTGTTCATCAAGTAAAAAGTTGACCTGTCCAACAGGTAAAAGTGATGATGTGTAGGTTTTTTCCGAAAAATAATAATTATTTAATTAATAAAATAAATAAAAAATTAAATAAAATTCAGAAAAAATTAATATAAAATCAGAAAACTATAATAAACATTCAGAAAATTAAATATAATTTAGAAAATTAAATAAAAAATTTAAAATAAATTATATTAAATTAAAATACATAAAATTAAATGAAAATTGAGAAATTAAAAGAAAATAAAAAGCACAAAATTCAAAAAAAAAATTCCAAATATTTTTTTTTAATTACAATTTTTTTTAAATAGATTTATCATCGTTGACAATAACAATTTCAAAGATATTAGTTATGGTGATGGTAGTTTCTCACATAACCATTAACAATGACGTTTTGGACATATCTTTAACGCTAATTTTTGACATCATCGTTAAAAATGATGGTAGATATGTCAATAACGATGTTTGCGATAACCATCATTTAAAACAGTAGATATGTCAAGTTTTTTTTAAATGATAGATAATGTCAAAATTTTTGATGATGATGTCGGAAACTATCGTTAGAGATATGTCAATAATCAAACTATCGTTAGAGATATGTTAAGAACGTCACTGTTAATGGTTATGTGAGAAACCATCATCGTCATTAGTGATATGTTTGAAATTGTTATTGTCACGATGATATGTTTGTTTATTTAAAATAATTTTGTAATTTAAAAGAGAATATTTTTTTAACTTTGTGATTTTTTCTTTAACTTTTTTTTTAATTTTCTAATTTTTTTTCATTTTCTATATTTTAATTTATTAATTTATTTGTTTTTTGAATTTTTTATTTTTTATTTTTAATTTTCTGGTTTTTTATTTTTGAATTTTGTTTTTGAATTTTTTTTTGAATTTTTTCATTTCATTCTAATTTTTTAGTTTTTCGATTTTTTTAATTTATTTTTAGTTAAATAATTATTATTTTTCGGAAAAAACCTACACATCATCATTTTTACCTGTTAGACAGGTCAACTTTTTACTTGATGAACAAGTAAGCCAAGTTGAAGGTTTTTTGTGATACAAATGCCAATTTGAAGGTTTAAAGTGATAGTCGAAAAAGTTCAAGGTTTAAAGTGTCAGTGGATGCCACTTTCAAGGTTTTTTATGCGATTTTCCCAAAAAAAATATCTAAAATTTTTTATAGAGAAAAAGACCAAAATAGACCAAAAAAGTTTTTGTTCCAAAAATAACATCCAAGAGAAAAATGAACAAAGTAGACTTTATTAAAGAATGTAAATATATATTTATACATTTGGGTTAACTAATCTAAACTAAGGGTTTAGAGTTATGGGGTGGGGGATTTGGAGTTGGGGTTTAACAATTAAAAAAAATTAAAAAATTAAATTTTCAAAATAAAAAAGGTCTATTTTGGTCATTTTTGTCTCAAGGTCTATTTTTGTGACAAAAACTTCGAAAATGGTTATTTGAGAGATTTACCTTTTTTTTTTATTTGGATATTTCTTTTCGAATCATTAAGAATATAAGCATCTACTTTACAAATAGTTGTATTTTTTAAAAAAAATTAATATAATTGTATTTTTGTAAGGTGATAATGCGAAAGTTTTATTATTATTATATCTTCTTTTGATATATAATCAAGTTCGTTATCGAGATGGATATGTGCCACATTTACATTTCCCATTGAGACAAGCTTGAAAATATTCTCCTTTTGATCTGCATATGGGAGTGCAAACAAGGGCACTACATATGAAATCAGAGGGACCAAAGGAAAAGCCCAGGTGTCCTTCATCAGCGCATTGACATATGTTTTGCACACACATGATCTTGGTTGTACTTGTACATTTCTGATCATAACAATCAGAATCGTTGTCGCAAGATTGTACCAACATTTGAGTGCCTGTTATATTATAATATATTATTTGAACAGGATGACAATAACTGGATGATATGTTCCAAAAAATAACTGGATGACAAATTTTTAAATGCGGATGGTGATGATTAAAGAAAACATAATCTTACATGTTGTGAAACTTAGAAAACCGATTAATATCAAAGCTGCTTTCCCCATTTATTTTCTGTTTGATTTATTTGTGTAACTAAAGTGAATAGTTTAGAGACTATTTATAATGGGGATGTTGAATAAAATGAGGATTTTGACTTAAAAGAAAAAGAAAAGTGGAAATTTAATATTTGATTATGTGGATAATCTCGTGTTGAATAAATTTAACATGGTGAATAAAAAGAAATGACGACCACAAAAGCTATATGTCACTTTCTAAAGATTTTTAATATTTTCTTTTTATTTTAGTTATTTAAAACTAATTATTTCATTATAAATGTAATAATTTATTTTTCTTCCTTTTACAAAAAAATATTATTTTAAATTCTCTATAAATACGGATTAGATCTATTTAATTTGAATATATAAAAACCATTAGAGTGTGTAAAATCTAAATGTGTATTGAGTGATGAAATGGACAAAAAAATGATATAGAGTATTAAAAAAAAATTGATATGCAACGTGTTGAATATTGAAAACATTGTACATAGAATAAAACAAGTTGTTATAGTTTTGGAATTTTCTTACTATGCAATTTATCATCATAAATCCCTTTCTTTGTATATATATATATATATATATATATATATAAAAAAATCTTAATAGATAAAATAGGGTATATTTATACAAAATTAATAAAAATCAATTAGCATTTAAACAATGAAAATAGCATACCTTTCATGGATCTTTAATACAAAGCTATTTATGTTAATAAATTTGAAAAATATTATGAGATCTTATACTTCCATATTTATTAGGATATGACACTTATTTTTTATGAAAATATTTATTATATAAGATATGATTTGTGACTATAATTTAAGGCCTTAAACCAGTAACTATTTTTCACAATTTGTAATTATCTTTGTCTTAACCAACTTTTGTAACACGAAAATAAACAACATAACAGCCTTGACATAACTGTTCACCAGTGCAACATTGTGACGAATTGTGAGATAATGGTGAGTGTTGCAACATAAACTGCAACTCCAAAAAATTGTAACAAAATAACTTAAAAAGCAAGTTTTCCACCAACTGTAACAGCAGCATCCACTAAAATTTGTCCCTTTTTAATGTATTTACCCCGGTGAACCTGAGGTTAAAGACCATACTTGTCTGGAGACATAACGAATACAAGGATCTTGTGGGTAAATATGTAAGGGTTTTAGCAAAAACAATGAGGGAAACAGAGGAGACCGAGAACTTAGAGAGAATTGCTGTTGCCTCGTTTTAGTATCGATGAAATTCGAGCCTTTTATATCAATTAAGAAAACAATACAAGTTGAGTTTCAGTAAATATGAGTCAAATATCTGTGTGCAAATCGGATGTCTCTTGTATTTTATCTTTCTTCTTATATTTTATACCCTTTTTGTTGAGAAAGTTTTAGACCATCCACAATGAAGATGTTGAATTACATATTCAACAGTTGAACGTAATGTATTGGCTTGTTTAATTTTCAGAAAGATCACTATCGATTAACCTCAGTTGAATAATTTCGTCGGTTGAAATTTTTTGGTGGGTATGCTATGCCACATGGCGTATTTTAATTAATTGAAATATTGGATATTGGCTAACACACCCATCTATATATCTGGATAAAATGCAAGTTTTTTAATTTTATTGGTTGTCCATATTTTTTTGGATTTTATATCCATCCAATAATTCAAACTCATTAATTTTATAATAATTAAAAAAAATTCTACCAAAATTAATATTTTTATGATTTGTTAATAGTTACTAGTTTTATTTCATTTGGATACATAAAACAATATTTTTGTTGAAATTTTATATGAGCTCATAATCAACTATTTGGTGTTTTAAAGATCCCAATTTTAGTATTTTTTTTTTACAAATTAGTTAAGTATATAAATAAAATAAATTTAAATGTATTAAAAATATATCATATTAGTTATCAATATACCATAGATTCTACCACTTTTAGGCCATGGTATATGTGCTTTTAGGATATATTCTATATGTTTGGAGTCTATTTGAGTGTGTTTTCAGGTCTAAGTACGCTTTGGAGCAATGTGGAGATTATGGAGTATTCTAAAGCTTAATGATGAAGAAACTCGTAACTGTTGAAGAATCAGAAAGCATAGTCGAGATTTGAGATGTCTGTTGATCAACAACACCCTATTGGTATCGATCGATAGTAATACGAGAGAATGAGCCAACTTGTTTGTGACTGACTTGAAGCCCAAGTCCCACATAATTACAAAACTACCCTAGACGACCTACTACCTATTCATTTATATGCTTTGCTATTTTAGAGAAAAAAAGAGACAGTAGAAGTTTTTATAATATTCAAGGGGTTTCGTATTTTGGGAAGAAGATCAAGATTCATTCAGAGTTTGTATTGGAACTTCTTTGTTTCTTACCTTATTCTATTTATGCATTGTATTCAGATATCGATTATGATTTGCTTGATTATGTCTGAAAAGTCTTTTTTTGTTAGACTTAGGATTTTTTTAAGGTTTATATGTATTGCCAATTATAGAACTGCTAAGGTAAATCTATAAGGATCCTTCATCAGAATTGATCTCAATGCTTGTATTCTAGAGTAGCTAACTAGAATCATGAACTTAAAATATGGATAAATACGATGGTAGTATTTATACCTCATAATAACTCTGTTCAGCTAAGTTGTTAGACTCAGGTCGAAAGCTGGTCTAGATTAACTTAGTGAACATATCGATTAGGCCGATAATGCTTTCGAAGGTAGTATCGATCGACACTCTTTCCATAGTATCGATCAACACTCATTCTTTGTCCTCATGTCAAAAGCTGGACCAAAGACTTAGTCATCTGATTAGACTCAAAGCTGAATATTTTCTTTAGTATTCGAGTTCTATGATCGTTTATCACATACCCTTAGTATCTATATAACAATATTATAACATGAAACCCTAGATCTAGTTATTCATTATCATAAGTTTACAAACCGATTCTTAGTCATTTCTACTATTTATTGCTTTACAATTACTTTCCTAGCTTAATCTTTATATTTATAAATCTACTATGTGCTCACGCTATTGTGGATTAGATACCTAAATATTACAACTGATCCTCTTATTGAGGGAGTAAAGTTGGTCATAGGATAATTTGAGTGATATCAAATTTGGCGCCGTTGCTGGGGAGCATTGGATTCACCATTAGATTTAATAGTTTGATTTTTTCTAGGTTTTGGTATTATTATACTTGCTAAACAAAGAATATTTTGTCTTACAAGTGCATGCCCAGCAGTACCAGAAGCAACAAGGAAAAAGAGCTACTATTCTCCGACCATATTTTTTTAGAATGCACTATCCGCAAAGAGAGGCACACTACATCGATTGACAACAACACTCTTACATCAATCGATACTTGTGAGAGAGAAACGATCGACATCATTATTGCTTCGCCAATCGACACTAACCCTCGAGAAACCAACATGGTGGAAACTCTTGTACTAACGAGGGATGAGAACGGAGACATGCATGACCAAGAATGTCATTTGTGTAATGCAACAAGTTAGAGACTTGATGGTCAAGGGCCTGTAATCCCTGAACCATAGGAAGCTGCTAGAGAAAATGTTGAACCTCTAGATGACGCTGCTCGAACCAGAACGTTGGACTACAACCGTCCAGATCAATACTACGCCAACAGATCTGTTATTCGTACCCTTACTCTCTAGAGGAACGATTTTGAGCTGAAATTTGCATACTTCACACTCGCGGACAGACACCTTATCATGGTCACCCACATGAGCTTCTGATGGAACATCTTTGGATTTCGAGGATCTAATTTCTTCTATCGAACCGAGTGAATTCCATGAGGACTATCTACTATGTAAGCTCTCTGAGACGTGCTCAAATTACACTAGAACTACTGATTACTCTCTCAAATAAGAGGTTCAGTTGTAGTACATAGGGATCAAATCCATAGAGAGCGAGTGCACACAATATATTTGGTAATCAATTTAGTTAAGCTTGGCAATTAATAAGACTTTAATATAAGTAAATAAGGTGATAGTTGATTTATAAACAAGTGAGGAAAATTGCTAGATGTAAGTTTTTTCAGATAGTGAATTATAATGGATAGAAGCCAACGGGTTTTCAATCATAGAACAATAATTCAATTAGTAAAGATATTATAAGTTATATCTATCATATGGCTAAGCTTAAAGTCTACAACTTTCGTGTGCAAATTCGGAATGACCGTCGATCGATGGTATGTAAATGTCATCGATCGATGGCTTTCTTAGTCAAGAATTAAAAGATCAGATTTTATTGGTTCATTTAGAATCACTAGATCGTTCTCTCGTTTGTCCCTCGTAATTTAAGCTCAACAGGATTTGTTCAGGTAACGTTCCTACTGTCGCAGTGTAAATTATCCTAAGATTAGGGCTCTAGTTAGCTGCTCTAGAACACAAGCAATAAGTACAATTCTATTGACACATCTATTAGACACCCTAGCATTCTATTGTGTGGCTAATCCATCAAAACTTTTAATTAACCATAAATCTAACAAGATGACTATTCAGACATAGCTAAGCTGAACATAATGATAAACATGAAATAATGCATAAGATAAAGAATAGGGATAGAAGGTGGGGTTCCAATACAAAGCTTGAAGAATTCTTGAAACCCTAAACCACTATGTTTCTTATGAAAAGTATCAATCTTGTAAGAAGTCTCTTTTTTCATAAAACACTAGCAAAGACCATATAAACTAGGTAAAACACGTCAAGAGCAATCTGTAATTTTGGTGACTTGGGCTTCAAGTCGGGTACTTCGTGAGTTAAGTTTCTGCGCGTTAACCGTCGATCACGGCAAGTGTGCGTCGTCTCGATCGCACAATACTCTGTCTCGACTCATACCTTTCTCAATTTACCAGCTACGTGGTCCGTCCTACTTTACATATGGTTCTACTAGCCATTGGTGAGTTGGACGATGGCAAGGCCATTTTGATATTCCGAGGATTTCTACTTAGGATCTCTCTGAAATTATTTCGGGAAAATTCCTTAAGAGTAGCAATCTTAAAAGTTGATTTAGAGATTACTGTTTTTGACCCTAATAGTTAGCTCCCCAGCCTGCAATTTTTTTGCATGATTCTTGCTGGCGAGTGATGTTTTTAATCGGAATCTACAACTAGGAAGGATTTTCATTTTTATCTCAAAAACTTTTGTCGAGATTATTTTACTGCGGACACTAATCTCATCCTCATATTACTATAAGGTGTTGGACATTCATTCTTTAGTTCTCATGAGAATGGAATGTGATAAGATTGGGGCTTTGCCTTGTAAAGGCTGCCTACGTACCCCTTGTCGAAGGGATCAAGCCTTTCGTAGTTCGTCTTGCAGTCAAGATTCTTACGATCTGTTTTCAATGAGATCTGTTCAGTTTAGTTATGTGTATTGTAGAGATTATTGAGCATGTTTTTGCCGATGGCATTTTATATTGGACCTTTTCCGGCGTCGACATCAGCCTTGTTGGCCGTTTGGTCTACCCAAGTGCAGCCGTATTTACATTTTTGGGCCTGGCTGCATGTGGCTTCGAATCCCTGCCGTTTGGCGTCTGCTTTCTAATGAATTGTGTTTCACGTTTTAAGAGCATGTTTGTATTCGTGTTAATGTAGAGGGACGAGTATGAGTTGTCATCTCATATCTAACTCTTAGTAGATCGTGAAAATTTTGATTTTTTTTTGGAATTTCATGATCGTTGGAATACAAACGAAGAGACATATTTTGGGATATTGTATCATTTCGATATCATGCCTAGAGATGTTAGAGACCAGTGTGATGGGTTAAGGCAAAGCTTAGGCCTAATAACGGTTCGGGGGGGGGGGGGTGCAATGACTACTTTGGCTTATGTTTCCCATATCGTTTTACACATGATTCTGTACCGATTTAAATTCTGTTATAGGTTCTCGACATATACGACTTGCCTGGTAGGAATCGAGCATCTCTCTAAAGAAAATTTTTAAGCCGTCTCGAAGTGATGACCAAAATTTTGGATTTCTTCTATAGCACTATTATCCTTGTGTCAGATGTATGAGAGCTGTCTTAATGAGATAGCTTAGTTTGTTTAGGACGTTAAGAGTTTGCTGTGATCAGCAACACATATAACGGTTGATATTACCGTTTTTGATTTTTTTTGCGAAGGACACGTCTTTGAGAAGATGTTAGTGTGTATCACTGTTTAGTCTTCCCAGAAGGTGTTTTGTTATCGAGGAAGGTAATTTTGTCGAAAAAGGTTTCTTCTAGCGTGTGCGACGTCTCGCGATGCTTAAGATTGTTTTTTTTTCTTTTTGTATGCCAAGTTTCATGCTTGAAATGTTCGCGGGCTTGAAAAAATTCTCGTTGTTGCAAGGGTTTAGTCTTAACCCTGCATTGTAGAAACATTTTGGTTTGTCTGCGGATGTTCGTAGCAAAAATTGTTTTCCCTGTTTGAATGTTAAGTAGTTTGATTTATGATTGAGGAATTTAGACTAAGGAGTCGCGTAGATTTGTCCCTGGGAAGAAACATTTTCCTTCATTGTGCTTTGTGAATAATCGTCCCTCCGAGATTAATTTTGTGTATTTTAAGGATGTTTGTATGTTTCGAGTAGCTTTGTTACAAGTTTTTCCTTACATGCCGCGTTTTTATGGGTAAAATAATGCTGGCTTAAAGTGAATTGTGGAGTATATTGAACTCGATCGGCTATTTGACAAGTTCAACCTTTTCGTTAACCTTTTGTTTTAAGGAATGAGTCTCGTTGTAGATACTTTATCCTATAATTTCTGATTCTGGGGTATACGATAATTATTTGCGTAATAGTCAATTGGCATTTTTAGACAAATCGTGGATTGTCATTTAGCCATTTAAGTGATCGGATGGAGCGGTGGTTGCTCGAATTTTTATGCTTGGAACGAAGGATTTGTTCAGCCTCATAGCTGAGGACGTTGCTGGTCAATGATTAGACCATGGCACTTTTGTTTAAACATTAAGGTCATGTTAGTTTAGAATTGTCCTAAAGGGGATGCCTAATTATGGTTTGGACTAGTACTGGAAGGCGTAATTGGCCGAGGGCCAAAAACCGTTTGTCAAGATTGATAGCCCAAGTATGTCGGAGTTTTCCATGTTAAGATGGCCGATGGTTATAGAAAACGATTTTTTGTTTATAGGTTTCCGTATACAATGAATGTTCGTACAACATTTCCCTTAGTTGTATGAGAATTGTTTTGTCTTTTCCGAGGAAGACGAAGCCTAAGAGGCTTGATATAGAATCCGTGTGGAGTCAGTTGCGGGATGATTGCCAGCAAGCCGCAGGGCTAAAGAATTAGATATGTTATTGCATAGTGTGAAGAGATAAAGTTTAGATTAGTCATCCAAAGTTGGATCATACGGCTTCGTTTTTTTGTTATACGAAAAACACTTCTTCGTCAAACTTGTTATGTTTAATTTCGATAGTTACTTCGTATGAATTTATCTGATCGTACGAAGGTTTTTCCTTTTAATTTTTACAAGAAGGGTTTCTCATACGAGCAAATGGAGAGTGTTTCTTGCAAATTACTCGTGATGTTTGCGAGCAAGGATTAGGTTTTGCTCATTTGCGTTTTTGTATTGCAAGGTCGTTTTGCATGATACCGATCTTGTTCTCTTGCAGACTTTTCCGTATAAATCATTTTAGTTATATGAAAGTGATGGGTGATTGGCGCATTCGATTGAGATTTCAAAGTAGCGATGCTTCCGCAGAGTTTTTGAGAAACATTCCAACTTTGATTTCGATCCTTTGGTGAAAGTTGCTTGGTGACATTCATGGATTTTACCGAATGTTATTTTATTACGATCTAGTCACGCAACGTTTTCTTAGGATTCTAGGGAGGAACGAACGGTTAACCAGCGGTAGATCTAGTCAATGAATGGGGAGAAAGTGTTCCCTTGTTGTGCTCGCTGCTACATGTGTTCTCAATATTGCTTTGTTGCAAATGTTTTTTTGATGCTTTTCTGTGACTCAATTGGTTCAACGGAAACTGAGAGAAATGCTTTGATGCTTGAATATTTCTTGTTTAATTTTTTATTTTATACGAAACTTGTTTTATTAAGTCAAAAACATCTTCAAGGCTTTCGCTAGTCGCCGAGTTTCAATTTGATATTAGTACAGGGTTTCTAAACGCATGATTGCAAAAAGAGATGATGTATAATCCTCGGGATTATGTTCATGACGGTTTGATATGTTTCTAGCATATCTTAGACTGTCAATTGCTTTTGGGACGATTTTGATGAGGCATCGCATTGCCTAAGCGTTTTCTGCATGTTACTGTGAGAGTATGCTTTGTCAAAAGCGTTTTTTTATGCCGAGGCAAAAAAAATTGAAGTATGGGTGTATACGAGTATAGTATACACACCTACTCCCTCCTTTTCTTTTACAAAAGAAAACGGATGAACTGTTCTTTCGAAGGGTTGTGTATGTTTTTTCTTTCGAGCACTTAGATAGTCGACAGTCCGGGTCGATTTGAAGATGACGTTAGGATTGTGATTTTCGGTTCTTTCAACATTGGCGACTTGGAATTGGTTTGTTTATAAGAAAAGTGCTAGGAAAGAGTCGGTTTTAAGATGACGTTCGTGTCTCTAGCTATTTCTTTCTATGGTAAGCGAGTTGAGTATGCTTGAATGCGTGACGATCGTTTCTTGTTTTTACGAGAGATTAGATCGGTTCGCAAGTTTTGACTTAGTTTTCTCGGAGGTGCGGTTTTGTCACTTCTCTGTTTTGCTCGTTCATTTCCCTTTCTCTTTTCATTTCTGTCCACCCTTCGTCGAAATTATTTTGGCGTTTATGAATAGCCAAGGGCGATCAGAAAGACTTGTATGACTATGAGGCTTTGGTGAGAGGTCATAGGCGATGAGGCCGGAGAGAGAGGACAGTGAGACCATGGACAAAGGCTGATGGGCGAAGTTCACTTCTCAGATCTTTGTCCATCTCTTTCCTTCTCGGAGAGTCTTTTCTTATGATCTGCGTTTGATTTTCCAAAGGTTACCGATTCGCTTGGATGTTTTTTTACGAGAGTCGTTTCGTAAATGTTGTGAAATTTATTCTATGAAATTTGTATCATAAATCATTAACTCGGTTAATTTATGAACCATGTTTCATAAAATATTATCGAGTTTAATTTTACGAAAACTATCTCATAAAAAAAATTGAGCTTAATTTTACGAAATTTATTCCGAAAATGGTGTTTAATTTTACGAAAGCTGCTTCATAAACATGTTTCGAGTTTTCGGTAAATTCACGTTTGCGGCTGTTCCGCAATTATTTTCTGGGTTTTAGTATTAAAATGTTTTGGATAATTTTAGGTTTGGTGATAATATAGAGATTAGGAAGAAGTTTTAACCAAACAACAAGTCTAAATTGTAATCATGTTTAAGAGTCTAAGAGAGGATTATGAACTGTCTACTTTATTCATTAAGATGAGATTACAAATATATAGAGTAGAGGTTACAAGGATTTTCAGAAACAAAGGATGGATCATGTGGTCTAGGATGAGTATGGGAGCGCCTAATTTGAATCAAGGGGAAGGAGATCCATTCAAGTGGTATCCAACATATTTGACTAGATGCTGGTTACTTTCTAGTTGTTCCAGCATGTCAAGGCTTATCCCTTCTTTCTTTCCCATGGATGGATAAGGGTAAATACCCAAGGATAGGCGCATGGTAACTCTTCTATTTACCCGGATGATCTTTTTATCATCTTACTGTCCCAACATTCTTCTCCCATTCCTTAATCCTTTTACTCCAAATATGTACCTCAACTTAACACTCCCTCTCAAGCTTGACCATGTGGAACAAGTCAAGCTTGGAATGCTATGAGATCTCCCTCATAAAAAACCTCATCATGGACAACCCATTGGGATAAAACCTTGATGAGGGAAAAAAAGTAAAGACGCCATAGTGAGGGGATTAACTAAGATTAGTGAGATCAATTAGTCCCAACCTGATGTGGATGGAATCTGTTGTCTTCTGTCTTGCAGCCTTGGTAAACACATCAGCTAGCTGATCCTCATTTCTAGTATAGCATGGAAGTGTGACTCTTTGTACAATCATCTTCCTTACCTTATAGCAATCAACCTCAATATGTTTAGTCCTCTCATGGAACACCAAGTTGGAAGCAATGTGTATGGCAGCTTGGTTGTCACAATGCATCACCATAGGTGTGACTTGATCAATCTCCATGTGCTTCAGTATCCCCTTGATCCAAACCAACTCGTTTGTCAACTTCAACATTGCTCTATACTCGGCTTATGCACTAGATAATGAGACCACCTTATGCTTCTTGTTCTTCCATGTAACAAGGTTTCCACCAATGAAGGTACAATAGCCAGTAGTAGATTTCCTATCAGCCCTATCACCAGCCCAGTTCCGCATCACAGTAACCAACAACTTCAGTGTTCCCATTGCACCCCATCCAGATCCATTGATCTGGTGATCCATTTAGATACATCAAGATCTTTTACACCATGCGCCAATGATGCTCCTTTGGGAGCTGCATATGTTGGCTCACCTGATTCACAGCAAAACATATATCAGGTCGTGTAATAGTCAAGTATATTAACTTACAAACAAGCTTCCTATAAAGCTTAGGGTCATGGAATGGCTTGCTGTCTTCAATCTCCCCCTCACGTGGGACCTTATATCCATCTTTGAGGGGCATCTTGGCTGTCTTTCCTCCATCTTTCCGTGCATCTTCCGAAAGATCAAGTGTGTACTTTCTTTGGGACGTGAACAATCCTTCCTTGGATCTACATATCTCAATACCAAGGAAATATTTCATCTCTCCCAAGTCTTTGATTTAAATACTGACTTTAGAAACTCCTTGGTCGAGTTGATACCATTTTGGTCACTTCCAGTGATAATAATATCATCAACAAACAAAAGGAGGACGACAATACATGAGGGAGTTGTGAGAGTGAAGAGAGCGTGATCGAGTTCAGATTTACTAAACCCTTTACCATTCAAATTCGTGCTTAACTTATTGTAACAAGCTCTTGGTGACTATTTAAGGCCATAGATATCCTTCTTTAGTCTCAACACATTTTACTTCTTGACCAATTTCTCCAAACCAGGTGGAGGATAAATGTAAACTTCATCTTCAAGCTCTCCTTGCAAGAATGCATTCTTGACATCCATCTGCCAAAGACCCCATTCCAGGTTCTCTGCCAAGGACAACACTATTCTGATTGTGTGAAGTTTAGCCACTGGTTCAAAAGTGTCAATGTAGTCTTCTCATATGTTTGGGTAAATCCTCTTGCAACCAGTCTTGCTTTCCTCCTATCCACCTTCCCATTTGCAATGTATTTGATTGTGAAGATCCATTTACTTGACACAACCTTCTTTCCTCTTGGTAACTCACACTCTCATACCAAGTGTCAATATTGATCATAGCATTAGCTTCATCCCCTACTCACTCTCTCCATGCCTTATCATTCATAGATTCTTTGTATGATCTAGGAAATGGCATTTTCATGTAGACTGGTCATGAAGGTACAATGCTCTTTAGGATACTTAGCAAGTGAACACACAACTTGAGAAGGAAGTTCTACAGCTTGTGAATTGTAGTAAGTCCTTGGACCCAATGATTTGGTGGTTCCTTCCTCAACCTTGCACTTCTTCTTAAACCAGGTTGCTCCTCTTCCTGACCATGATCATCCCATGTTCAACAACCCCATCTTACCTCAGTAGAGTGCCTCATGTGGGAAGAATCCATTTCGTTGGTCCATATGGTTAACCCGGACTTGGTCGATATGGTCTACACGGTTATCTTGGTCGATCTGGTTGATTTGGTTCACCCGGCTGTCCTTGTCAATCTAGTCGATTTAGTTCACCCGACTCATATCTTTTTCTTTTACCCCAGCATCATTTCAAGCCTCTTCCTCAACTTCTTCTTGTTGTTTTTCACCTTCACCTTGATCATGAAGGTCCACCTGACTCGGACTAGGTTCATTCTCCCCCTCATGGTCGAGGTGGGTTGATTGTGGTGCACACGTCCGTCTTGGAGGTTAATTCTTTAGTTCTTCAGTAACACGAATACCAAGTCCTTCTAGGATCTTTCTCAAATTAGTTTCTCTATCTGGTTCTTGGGAAAACTCCTCCAAGTATGTCCACTTATTTTCTTCATAGTAACCTTTTGTTTCCACAAACTTACTGTATCTTTGCGGAAACATTCCTTTTTATCTCGAACTTCATCATTATCTTGGAAACTTGACATTTATCTTACGATTTTGCGAGATTTATCTTCTTTTGCGAGTAAAGATACGCCGTCATAAAATTGTTGGGCTCAATTTTGTATGAAATCGGAAGTGGGTCTTTAGCCGCGTTCTAGGCCTATTAGGGCCGTATTTCGACTTAAAGGTTTTATGATTTCTTCAAAAGAATGTTTAGCTATACGACATCGCTTTAGCTAGGAGGTTCACACTAATTGTATATTTTAGACAACTGTGGCGCTGAGTTAACCGTTTCCGTTTATACGATAACCATGAACTTCATTCAGGAAAATAAGTCTTCACGGTTTTTATCGTAAAGTTCCAACGGTAACTCCGATTGAGACGAAACGAAGAGCATTTCGATCGAGATTCGAGAGAGAATCCAAAGGGTGTGGTCTCACTTGCCATATGGCGACCTGGGAGCTGTATTTGGCGACCCAGTGTTCATTTGGCGACTCTTACTTGTTTTATTGTAAAATCTCAACGGAAACTCCGATTGAGACAAAGGAGAGACACAGCCCTCCATATGGCGACCCAGACTTGGAGAGCCGAAGTTTCCATATGGCGACCGAGACTTGGAGAGCCGAGGTTGCCATATGGCAATCCAGTTACCGAAAGGTCGGGTCACCATATGGCGACCCGGACTCCGAGAGCCTAGGTCGCCATATGGTGAACCAGACTCGGAGGGACTAGGTCGCCATATGGCGACCTGTACTCATAGATCATAGGTCACCATATGACGACCCGGACTCGGAGGGCCTACGTCGCCATATGGCGACCTAGACTCAGAGAGCCTAATTTGCCATATGGCAACTCGGACTCGGAGGGGTCTATGTCGCCATATGACGACCCATACTGTGTGGGTCTAGGTCACCATATGGCGAACCAGGTTTTACGGGTTCAGGTCGCCATATGGTGACCCGTAACCTTGGTGCGAAGGTCCGCCATATGGTGACCCGTACCTTGCGTGTGCATGTCCCCATATGGCGACCCGTGCTTTGCGTGTGCGGGTCACCAATATAGCGGCCCGTGCTTGCTGAGTTCGGGTCACCATATGGCGACTTGTGCTTCCTGGGTGTAGGTCGCCATATGGCGACCCGTACATTTTGTTAGGGGATCGTCATTTGGCGACCCGTACGTTGCGTGTAGGACTCACCGTATGATGACTTGAACCTTGTGGCTTGATTGTTCTCTGAAAACTTTTGTGAGCTAAAACCTCGAAAGAAATTTTTTCGAGGACTTGAGCCGTTGATTTTGTCATGACCGATTTTTACCCCAACAGTTAACCCCCAGCTCGTTAGGCCGTAGGCTTTTAGCGTGAGTCTCTAGCGGGCGGTTAAGCTGTTTGTGCAAGTTAGACGGTATCATCAGCCGAAACTCAGGGGATGAATAGTAAAATTTCTTCCCTATAAGAATGTGGAGCGTTTCGTGCCTTGTCGCGGACAATGGCCAGCGACTATGTTTTCTAGTCTAAGATGGACAAGATGACCGGCTACATGGATGAGTGTGAAGGTGTCGAGACTCTGGTCCCTCCCCTCGAGGAGAAGGTGGCTGGATACTGGGATCCCATCCCAGTTTCTCCAGATGCGGAGGGCACCACGACCGAGGCTACCGACGAGGGGGTCGAGGGAATCAATCTGCGGGCACGTTAGGTCATTCGATGTCGGGAATTTTTGTATTGGACCCTTTAAGGATCTAGATTATGTTCTATGGTTCAGGATCTATCTGTGACCATGCGTGGCTGTTTTATGCTTAGTTGTGTTGGGCCGTGTGTGGCCGTTTTTATGTTTGGGATTGTCCATATGTGGCTTTGAATCCCTGCCTCGGATGGCTTTGAAATATCTTTTTATTGAAAGGATTTAAGATTTTAAGAGTGTTTCGAGTAGTTGCATGTAAAGGGAAGATTATGAGTTGTCATCTCGTAATCTAACTCTTCTATGTAGATCGTTCTATTGTTGCTCGTTCGAGATGTGCGAAAAAGTTCCATTAGCGTCAGCGGCGTATCGTTGTGTCGAAGGTCGAGTTTTTCTTTCGTATGCCGCATGTCATGCCTGAAATGTTCGCGGGCTTGAAGATGTGTGGCATCGCAAGGGTTTTGTTTTAACCTTACGCAGAGAAACGTTTTATTTTGTTTGCGGATATTCGCAGCCAAAACTGTTGTTCCTGTTCAGAACGTTAAATTATTTGATTTGTTAGCGAGGAATTAGGACCAATTGGTCAGGTAAATTTGAATATGAGACTGTGCGACTTCCTTCACTGTGCTTTGTGAAGAGTCGGACCCCGAGATTTATTTTCGTGTATAGTTAAATATGTTTCGTAGAGCTCTAGGGGCTTTGTTACGAGTTTTCATTATGTGTCGCTTTTTACTTGTAAAACGCTGTGGGCAGAACATATTGAACTTGGTCGGTTGTCGAGAAGTTTAATTTTACCGTTAACCGATTGGCGTTTACAACTAAGTATTGATATTAAGAATTTATAGTATGATTCTGATTCTGGGTTATACGATAATTTTTTGCACTTTGTGCTTTTAGACTAATCGTGGATTGTCGTTCTGCCAATTAAGTGATTGGATGGAGCAGTGGTCGCTCGAACATTTTGGCTCGGTCTGAAGGATGTGTTCAGCCGCATAGCCGAGGACGTTGCTGGTCACGGATTAGACCATGGCACGTTCATGTTAACATTAAGGTCATGTTAGTTTAGAATTGTCCCAAAGAGGATGCCGAATTCTGGTTTGGACTTTTATCGGAAGGCGTAATTGGCCGAGCGCCAAAGAGCGTTTGTCAAGATTGATGGGCCAAGTTGGAGTTTTCCGTGCTAAGATGGCCAATGGTGTTAGAAACGATTTTCCATTCTTGGTATCAATTATACGATGACTGTTTCGTATAATGTTTCCTATAGTCGTAGAAAATTGTTTTTGTTCTTGTATGATGAAGACAAAACCTAAGAGGCTCGATAAAGAACCCGTGCGAGATGATTGCCTGCTCGAACGGAACCGAGGGAGATGGGAGGCAGAAGCCAGCGAGCCGCATGGCTAAAGAATGAGATCTGTAAGATCGTAGTGCGAAAGATAAATCTTAGTTTTTTTCGTTGAGAGACGAGTCATATGAATTTGTTTTAGCTATACGTAAATCGTGCAAAACACTTTTCCGTTAAACTTGCTATGTTCGTTTCCGAATTTTTCTCCGCATAACTTGGTGTGGCTGTACGAAGGATGTTTCACGTAAGTTTTACGAGGAGTGAGTAGCATAGTAGTAAACTGAGAATGTCTCTCGCAAATTACTCGTGTTATTTGCGAACGACGAATGTGTTTTCCTCATTCTCTTTTCCGCATTGCGAAGTCGTTTTACATGACACCGATCTTTTTTCCCATAGGCTCTTCCGTATAAAATGTTATATTTATACAAAAGTAATGGATAATTGGTTATATGAGGCAACGCATTGCCTGAATGATTTTCTGTCTACTGGTGCGAGAGTTTGCTTGCCGAAAGTTTTCACTTGTTGTCGAGACAAAAAAATTTTTTGAAGTCTGAGAGTATACGAGTATAGTATACGTACCTACTCCCTCCTTTTTTTTATGAAAGAAAACGGCTGACCCAATATTTTGAACGGTTGTGTACGTTTTTTTCTTTCGAAGATTGGGATGATCGACAATCCAGGTCAGTTTGAAGACGACGCTAGGATTGTGACTTGGTGAGCTTCGGGTTGACGACTAGGAATATGTCGGTTTTAAGAAAATTGCTAAGAATGAGTTGGTTTTAAGACGACATTCGTGTTTCTAGTTCTTTCTTTCTTTAGGAAGCGAGCTGAGTATGTGTTGCGATCATTTCTCGGTTTTACGAGAGTTTAGACTGGTTTGCAAGATATGCCTGAACAGTCACAGAACAATAGATCGAGACATGAAAATGCCTAATACCTAGTAAGACCTAGCTCGCTAGACTATTCTCCTAGATCCTAAGTTCCTTAAAGTTTTATGGGTGATTGATGAAGCGTTTTTATTTCTTAGTACCTTCCTACGAAAACTCCAAGTCTGATTTCAAAAATTTCCAAGTCGGACATACCTTAGTTTTCTCGATGGTTTGGGTTCACCTCTTCTCCGTTTTACCTGCTCATTTCCCTTCCACTTCTCGTGTCTGCACGCCCCTTAAGAATAATAAAAAATTCCAGTTCTTCCTGGCCGGGTTTAGGCTCGAACCTGTCTTGTGGTTCTGGTTCGTCGATCCATATTTTTCGGTATTGGTGTTTATCCTTTAAAACTTGACATTTATCTTCCAAACTTTACATTTCTACTCACGGAAATAAAAGACAGGCCGTCAAAAATCATTGGGCTAAATTTCGTTGAGAAGCGTAAGTGGACTTTTAGTCGGTTTTTACACCTTTTAGGGACGTTATTCGAATTAAATGTTTTTACGATTCTTCGAAAGAGTACCTTATATACTATTTCCAATTTTATAAAAAAGGTTCAAATTACTCGTATAGTTGAGGTGACTAAGGTGTTAAGTTAACCGCTGCCGTTTTATACGATCAATTTGAATTCATACGAGAAACATGTCTTTTGCGGGTTTTTATCGTAAAGTTCCAAAGGTAACTCCAATCGAGACGAAACAAGAGATATTTCTATCTAAATTTGAAGGAGAACGCAAATATGGGGTAAGGGCGAGTAGGAGCAAGCCAATGAGCTTGGGCAAGTCTTACTTGTTTTTGTCGTAAAATCTCAAGGGAAACTTCGATTGAGATAAAACGAAAAGCGTCTCGATCGAGATTCGAAAGAGAACACAAAGTAGAAGCACATCAGGGCTTGCCCAACTATCCATGAGGCGATTTGGAGGAACAAATCAAACTCGCCATCGGGGCGAGTTGACGGTGTGTGTCCAACTTGTTTTAATCTAAAAATCTCAACTGAAACTCCGATTGAGACAAAACAAAAAGCGTTTTGATCAGGATTCAAAGGAAAACGCAAAGGCTGATCCAAAGGATTGCTCGTTCAGTCCAACTCGAGTTTTGATGGTATGCTGATGAGCTAGTTTCGTAATGTTTTTTCAAAAAAAATCTACTAAAGTTGTATCATAGAATGCTAACTCGTTTCACTTTGCGAATGACGCTACATAAAATATTGTCACGTTTGATTTTACGAAAGCTGTTTCGGAAAATGTTGTTGAGCTTTTAATTTACAAAAGTTATTTCTGCGAAAATGTCATGATTTTAGTTTTACGAAAGTTGTTTTGTAAAATGTTGTTGAGTTTAATTTTACGAAAGTCGTTATGTAAGCGTGTTTTCGAGTTTGGATGTAACGAGGGCCGTTTTTTTGGAAAACTCACGTTTTGTGGCTGTTCCCCAACTTTTTTTCTGGGTTTTGGCCTTGAACTTTAGCTGTGATGAGCTTAATTATCGAGAGCCATCGTAATCGGAGATTTTCACCTTTCCGCAGGATTGAATCCGAGAGGATTTTGAGTAGTTTCTCCAAAGTAAGTTTAAAGTGACAATCATCGATAATTTACTGAATATGTACGTAGAATCGAAGCTTGACTTTTTAAGAAATATTAGGTTTCAAAAAAAAAATTAGCAGTGAGGGATACTATCTCTTGTTTTTGCTTTGTTTAATTGCTGATGGTCGAGCGAGGAATCCACTTGAGACGTGAAGAATCCGAAGCATGATCGAAGCTTCTTCACATTTGACCCGTTTTGGTCCGTACCACATGTCACTGATGATCATCCTAACGACCTTGCCTCAGTGTTCGACCTATAACTGGACTCCTCACTCGGCGTGCCGTACGGATCACCCTTCACCCATCATGACCTCACCGCCAGGACCGAATCAACCCGTATGAACCTGGAAAGTATGAAAAGGGTCACCTATGTACCAGACTAGTACGGATGAACCTGGACAGTAGGCGAAGGGTCACTAGACCATCCGCGTGAATTTGAAGAGTCTTTAGAGCTATCTCTTACATTTCTAGTCCTTGTTGTTCTCCTAGATGTGTTTTTACACAAAGTTTAAGTCTTTTCTTTGGACTAGTACTCCTATAAATATGTAAAATCATCTCTTGAATAAGGAAATCGATTTCTCTTTTATGAGTTTATCTCTTTGTTCTTCGTTTAAGAACACTTTCTTGTTTCTTGGTGCATAATATCCAAGTAAAGAGGCTTTCTTTTTGTTGGAATTGTGCGTCATATCAAGCAGGCAACAGAGTTGGGAATATCAACAGCCTTCCATAAAGCGCCCTAACCGGAC